>LBNU01006580.1:46233-62256 GCA_014162995.1 Artemisia annua | reverse complement strand
CATTCTTGATTTTTAAAGCACAAAAACGTTGATCGTTACCAATAATGTACGAAGGTGAATATCCTTGCGCCCACAGTCCGTTAGGACACTAACAAGTACACCGTTCTGAAGAATGGCATACCTTCTTAAACTAACATGGCACAACATGTGCCAACTGCCAGAACCACAATGCTTAAACAAAAGCAACTTAACAAGCAAGAAAAACAAATATAATAGACAGTAATAACTGATTTTCTTATTGCGTCCTTGCACCTGGATAGTCTTTCGGAGACCCTATTCTTTGAAGGTGGAATACGTATCGTTAATTTATCTATCGTAGTTCTCGAGATTCATCATCTTCATCGAACATACTCAACAACCTCATCATTCGAGCCAGCAAAACGAAACTCTCTTCATAAGACTTCTTCACAGTAGTAGTAAACGACGTCAGAATTAATGAAATCAGAAGAAGTCACGCTTGTTAGAAGCACATCATTGTGAGAACCAGAGCTCCACAAAACCAGCCATCACTATGTGTCTATGCAATGAACCGCATTAACACCATGATCCCCATGGTGAGTTCACACCCCCAAAAGAAAGCTTGATCATCCACATGGTCCTGCCTGCCCATGTTGAGGTTAACCTCAATAGTAGCAGCCCCTAAATCACTCTTCAAAGCATCATGCGACTGTACCGATCGAATTAGAACATCCATTAGTAGCTTAGCAGGCGGCCCGCGTATATAAGATTGTGTACCTTTATTCTTCTTCTTGGCAGCCGTTTAGTAAACAGGTTGGTATGAAAGGTTATAGACTTAGTGCAAACCCCCCAAGTCCATCTTCTACCCATATCATAGTTCCTTATCGGATTCCAAAGAATTGGCTAGCCCACAAGTATATGGATTGTGGTAAAGGCAGTGGAATTCCATATTTGGTTCTCAGTTCACCAAGGGTGATTCTCTCACCTAAAGAATTGGCTAGTCCTGAGCAAATGGCTACAGGTAAAGACAACTCAAATCCGTTTATAGTTGCTGATTTGCTAATAAATCAGATGGTCATCAAGTGTACCATGGTTCTCGAACTAAAACATTTGACTAGGCCTGAGCAAACGGCTACAGGTAAAGACAATTCAAATCCGTTTATAGTTGCTGATTTGCTAATAAATCAGATGGTTATCAAGTGTACCATAGTTTTCGGACTTAAACATTTGGCTACTCCAGTAGTGATGGCTATTGGTAAAGAGACATCAAAACCATTATTTTCAATGATTCACCTCTCACAGGAGTTAACACACCTGGAAGTGATGAGAATAGTATGTAACGAATATGTTTTGATGTACACTTAGTCATTTGTTGCTGCAAAGAAAAGGTGCTTCTCAAGGTGGTGCCATTCATGGAGTTTGGCTCTTTGGTCACTTGCTATTGCTGGTTGGAAGCGGGACATTCATTGGATTCAAGATTCTTCTTGGTTTTATTCCTAGTTAGTTGCTTCTGATGTATAACTAGGTTTGTTGTGCTTATGGCCTGTCATAAGCACTAGTTTATCAAGCTTTTGCTTGAGGTTAATGTGGTACTTCGGCCACATTCCATTTTTACTTAACTTTTTTTGGTTATATATATTTACCGGGGTAAACCCCTTTACCCAAAAAAAGAAACCATGAATAATCATGCGATCCTTTAAACAAACCCTAAGGTTTGACATCCAGCAAAAACAAACAACCCTAACGAGGGTACTTACACCATGAACAGACAGGCCATAGCCACCAACAACGAAGCAAGATCGAAACCCTAAAAAAGGTTTCGATATAACAGTCAAAGCATCAGTCCACCCGATGTGACAATCAATAAAAAACGAAACCCTAAAAAATAAGATTTCGTTTAACCATGAGCCACACGCCATCACCAAGTCATAACCAATAACCTATCGAATGTAAAAACCAGTGAGGTTTCATAACGTTAAGAACAAATCCAACCAGCAATACCAGCAAGCAGATCGTTAGGAAAATAACTCATGTAATAATAAACGATCAAGCAAGAACCCAATAAACCCTAACCGATTACCAAAATAAAAGAAATCGTTTAGGGTTGGAAACCTTCAATCGATCTCCCAATAAATGTGTATAGTAATCGATCAGGTAATATAAACAAACGAATAAACTAAACCCTAAGAAAAGTTCGATTAAAAATCGACAAAGGGAAAAACGGTTAGGGTTTAGAAAGAGCAACGATTTCACAAGAATAGGAGAATAGAACCAAGACACAACCCTTCCCATGTAATCACATTCATTACAACCGATTGCATATTATTAAAAAACAATAGAGAGGCGGTTGAATGAGATGTTTAGATCTGATCGGAGAATAGGGGAAGGGTTGGCCGGAAATCGCGGGGTGAATAACCCTTTTACCCAAAAAAAAATCCTTTTTTTAGGGTTTTCTATTAATCGGTTATGATTGACTTGTTATGGGGTTTGGTGTTGCTGATCATTCATATACATCTTTTGTTTATGCAAGTTGGTTCACCAATCCATTCAGGGTGTCGTATCTTCTCTTATTGTTGGTGACGATGGATCTGGTTGTTCTTTGAATGTTAACCTTCTTAAGGGTTGTTTGTTGATTTCTAGTTCTAATCATGATGATAGTATGATGTACATGGGTTTTGAGAGAGATGGAAGTTAAGTTTTAGGGTTCTTATTGGTCGTGGCAGAATTAAGCGGTGCAGCTTAAACACGAGTCGTAGTCCCAACGAGGGTTGAATTGATCTCGTCACTCAAAATCGTGAGTTATGTGAAGTGAATTAGTTTGAAAGATTTGATTTTGTTTTGTTTACGCTACGAGAAAACTTTTAAAACTTAAGAACAATAATGTTAAAGTAAACGTGATTAACATGTAAAACGAACATTAAACTTAAAGAAACTACAAGAAAAAGAAATGGAAAATATTTTTGGAGTTTTATATTTTTAATTAACAAAAATGATTAAGGATTAAAATGAAATAAATAAAGAAATGAAAAAGGATGAACTAAATATAGTATAAGTCTTAAAAGAAAAGAAAAGATAAGGGAAGAGAGCCTAAAATGTTTTTGGAGTTTTGTATTTGATTAATGAAAAGAAAAGTTTAACTAAAAAAACTAATTGATAAATGTAAGGTTAAGAAGTTTACGAAAAAAACTCAAGTAACAAAGCTTAAAGGAATAAAGTTCAAAAAGGTTTAATAAAATTTTGCAAGAGTTCCGTTTAGAGGTAAACGAAACCAAGACCTCACTTGGGAAACAATGAGGTAATAAGTGCCTAGCTCGGCGTAGAAATAAAAATGATACTGCAAAATTCATAAGTCAAACCATACTCGCAACTTTGTGAACCATACTCGCAATCTTTTGAATCTTACTCGCAATTTAATTGAAATCCAAACTCGCAAAAATAAAAGTCATACTCGCAAGTATGGAGCCATACTCGCAAAAGAAAAGTATTAGCCAAGATGAAACTCGCTAAACTAATTGCTTACTCCGCAATATATGATACTCACTGCAATGACAAAACCCTAATTCTCTCTCCCCTAGGGGCGAAATCCGCCACCCTTTCCCCATTCTCTATTCGTAAAACTGACCTAGATCCGCCTCTCATACATTCTTGTAATGATATGCAATCGGTTTTTAGGGTAGTAAACATCGGGAAGGGTGTGCTATTGTTCTTCTTTCAATCGTTTCTGATTTCGCCGCCTAAACTAAACTCTCAACGATTTTATATTAGTCGTTTCTAATCGATTTCTTCTTGAGGATTTAGTTATGATTATTTATTTACCCTAATCGATACTTGTTTATATTTTTAATCGTTATTTGGTTTTTAATAACCCTTAACGACTTTTCTTGTAATCGCTATTTAAGGTCTTGGTTTTCTTGGATCGCATACTCCTAAATTGCTATATCATATTCAAGATCTGTTTGTTGGGAACCTAACCGAACATTTCTCATATAATCTTGTAGATCGTTTGAGGTTTAATCCTTAACGATTTATTATTTTACAATCGGTTTAGGGTTTTTGTTGGATTCCGCTGATCGTATGTCTTCATGGTAAAATTTATATCGATCAAGTCTGGGTCGGTTGATCAAGAGATGGATTCGATCGATTGGTTGCCGCTAAGCCGTTAATGTTTATGAAGCCTGTTTAGGGTTTCGACATTCTATGGGATTTGTGATGATTGTCTGCACGTTATTCCTCATGGTAGGCCCTTTTAAGGGTTTGAATGTTGGCTGTGAGTTCTGTATTGATGAAGTTGTGGTACGTGGTTAAGGGAGAGTCTATGTGATGATATCGGTAAGTTAGGGTTCTTTTGCCCTATTATCGCTCGTGCATGCATTGTGGTAATACTTTGATGCGAGCTTTGGGTGTTCAAGGGTTGGTTTGCTATTCGTGCTTTCTAGTGGATTGATCTTTATCTAAAGTTCATTGTAACTTGTCATGGAATCTGCTGCTGCTCGAATTAGTGATGAGTAAAGTATTAAGGGTCTATTCAAACCTTTTTATCATCATTCATGGACATGGCATTGATATACTTGATCATGTGATCGAGGTGATATTATTTGATGTAAGTTAGGGTCGTATTGCCTATGTTTGCTACGACATAATCAAGATACACATGTTTCATTCTTAGCTGAGTTTCCTGCTCTTTTGAAACTTTTAGTTGATGCGGAATTGGATCAGTTGTGAGTGTTGGTTTGGTTCAGTTTGGATCAATGAAGATCGGTGTGTTGTTGGATCAAGTGTGTGTGAGGCATTTTTCTATCTACCATGGTTTCGCTGCATCGTTGACATGGACTTCTATGACGACATGAGAAGATTCAAGTTTTTACTTGATGTTATTATTTGCTATCTATTAGTCGTTGTAGTTTCATGTTCATGTATTTGTTATAAGAGTTTCTCTCATAGGTGGTCTAGGTAAGTTATAAGAATGGTTTGTCCATTCTTATATTGAGATGAGGGGTGTACGTCCCATCCTTTGTACTTCAACGTTTTTGGTGAATGTATTTTGCCAAGGGTGTACCCTTTTACCCAAAAAAAATATATGATACTCGCTAAGAACAAATAATGATACTCGCAATTGGACTTAGATACTCGCTAAAAACATGTAACCAAACTCGCTAAAAACCAAAATAATCCATACTCGCAAAGGTGAACTCGTACTCGCTAAAGAAATGAAGTGATACTCGCTAAATGACTGCCATACTCGCTGAAAGGAACATGAAACTCGCAAGGTAAGCAATCATACTCGCAACCAAAAATCACAAACTCGCTAAACCCTAGTTTTGCAACTCGCAAAAAATAAAAATTTGATGCAGGACGATTTTAAAGCAAGGAAAATGAAATCTAAACTTATAAAACTTGTATAAGCTTTGTAGAAAACTAGTTTTTAATAACAAATAAGCTTGTAACAAGCTAACAACTCATAAAACAAACCCTAACCCATATTTTTTATCTTATTCGAACCATACATGCAAAGGTGACAAGATTTAATAAAAACTTTTATAAAAGATTGATATAAACATAAACAAAGATTAACAATAAACTCAAAACTTGTAAAGATTAAGAAGAAAGATGAAGATGAATGACAATAAGCTAATGAAAAATAAAACTTGTATTAAAATAAAACTTATATTAATGAAAACTAAAACAAAGACTAAAAATGAAGACTAGCTTGGAAAAGAAGCCAAGGGGTGGTATTTAAAGGAGCAAGGATGCTTCCTTTTTGCCTTCGTGTACATTCTACCCCCTAGACTTTTACATCTCGTTTCATAGTTTTTAGTCCGATAAAGATACCAAATTCATACGCTAAGTAGTTATCGATCTTCTCTTAAGAAGGTTTGCTCGAGAAATGTTGTCCACATGAAGGATATAGGATACATACAAAGATTTTGGAATACATCAAAATAGACATAAGTTGGAGAGTACCTTCACGTGTACCTCATGCGCCCGATCTAGGATCATTCGCATGCACCTCACGTGCTACCAACTTTAGTCTTAACACTTAAACTTATAATCCATAAATCTTCAACATACATCTTTTTTTTTGCTTGCCTTAGTAAGTTTTCAACTCCGAACCTTCACGGTTTCATTCCAAGACCTACCGCCAACTGCTAGGGTTGGAATCTAGGATCCAAGGTCCGATCTCAATCCGAAGTCTTAAAGCACCTTAGCTCATACTGCATAACGGGCTTTAGGGTAGCTCTGAAACCACATGCGTACTACGCTTATACAACGAGATACAATACAATACAACTCGAGATAATGGGGTGTATCCTTGATGTGTACCCAATTTTTCAAGCAAAGATTCTCTTAAGAAGATAAAGAACTACTCATCGGCTAAACCTAATATCTTTAATTATTTAGCACAGATATGGGGTGAAGCAATTTTGTGGGAACAAAAAGACATGAGTACCTTCGATGAGCTTTAAAGAGATCCAACTACTCTATGCTTAGCATCTAACTTCTAAAGAAACTCTATCATTTCACGTTCTCCGCAAATTTAAAATCCCAAATAATGAGATCCGCAAATGCTTAGCCATAATCCTTTTTAAAGATTATTTTGGTTAAGGGCGACAAGCTAGGGCTCAACACGCCCGGATCAAGTCAAAATTTTTATTCTCACTCTTACCTTGTAGGAAAGTCAAAACACGGTGTCAAAACTTTTATTCTATTTTTACATGATTTTTATATTTTTTTCATTTTTTTTGTGCTTTTTCTCTTTGAAAATTTTCAAAATTTTTCAATTTTTTGGATTTTTAAGGAAAAACGGGGTTGCGTATGTAAACAGCAATGGTGAAAGTGCTTGGTCAATCAAATCGAAGATTCACCCCCCCCCCCCAGACTAAAGATAAACATTGTCCTCAATGTTTAAAAAGGTAAGGGTAATCCTAACAATAAATCTAAGGCCGTTTATTAAGTATGCCAAAGATACCGTTAGTCAATAAGATTTTGGATATATTGATTTCCAAGCAAGCATCAATACATGGGACTCGAGTGGAGATGAGACGATCCAACGAGCACGAGAGTCATCATGAATCGGGGAAATCCTGCACAAACACAAACAACCAAGCAAACACAAGATTGGAAGAGGTCGCCCTCCTCGCGTTACTTATTAGAAAAATAAAAAGGATAAGCATGGGGTGCCTCCCACGAAGCGCTTTGTTTTTGGTCACTGAGTCACTTAGCTTGACTCGATCCCCGAATTAGTTGTCCTTGGGGAAAGTCTGGAGATCCGGGACAGCCAAAGATGGTATGTCCCCTCCAAAGTAATGTTTCAAACGATGACCGTTTACCTTAAAATTTGGCCCATTTTGTTGAGAAAGTTCAATTGTGCCATATGGAAAAACTTGGGCAACGGTAAACGGTCCAGACCAACAGGACTTAAGCTTCCCACAAAATATTTTTAACCTTGAGTTAAAAAGCAAAACTTGATCACCGACATTAAAAACACGATTTTTGATTTTAGAATCATGAATCCGTTTGGTTTTCTCCTTATAAATCAAAGAATTTTCATATGCTTGATCACGGAGTTCATTCAATTCATTCAACTGGATTTTTCTGTGATCACCCGCGGTTTTCAAATCAAAATTCACATGTTTTAAGGCCCAGTAGGCGCGATGCTCTAGCTCGAACGGAAGATGGCATGCCTTTCCGTACACAAGCTTGTAAGGGTTACAACCAATTGGTGTTTTATAAGCTGTGCGGAAGGCCCAGAGTGCATCATCTAACTTGTCCGACCAAGAAGAACGATTCTCACCCACTGTCCTTTCCAAAATCCTTTTTAGACCACGATTGGACACCTCGACTTGGCCACTAGTTTGTGGGTGATAAGCGGTACTGAGTCGATGGGTCACACCATATTTTGACATAACTTTTGAAAACTGGTCATTACAAAAATGAGTACCACGGTCACTGATGATAGCTCGAGGTGTACCGAATCTGGCAAACAAACTTTTCAAAAATTTTACAACCACTCGGGCGTCGTTAGTTGGGAGAGCTTTGGCTTCGACCCATTTAGACAAATAATCGACCGCCACGAGGATGTATTTGTTTCCTTTTGAAGATGGAAATGGTCCCATGAAATCGATCCCCCATACGTCAAAGATTTCACAAATTTGGATGGCGTTTTGAGGCATCTCATCCCGCTGCGAAATTTTTCCTTGTCGTTGGCACGCGTCATAAGACTTCACCAGGTCCTGTGCATCGCGGTAGATCGAAGGCCAGAAAAAACCAGAGTCAAAAACTTTTTTAGCAGGCAGATTAGCACCATGATGTCCCTCTGTGGGTCCATTGTGGCATGCCATCAAAATAGCTTCGGCCTCTTTACCTTGGACAAATCTCCGAATGATTTGGTCGGCACAAACACGGAACAAATAAGGGTCTTCCCAAAAATAATGTTTGACATCTTTGAAAAATTTCTTTTTGTCCTGGGTTGACATTCCTTTCCTTATAAAATTCCCCGCATGATAGTTTGCAAAGTCGGCAAACCATGGGGTATTGGAATCACAAAGTGACACGCTCCCAAGAGCCTCGAGAGGAAATCAGTCATTGATATCCTTGTTCTCGAGCACTCCTTTGTGAGGATTTTCAAGTCAGGACAAATGGTCAGCGGCTAGGTTTTCTGCTCCTTTCTTGTCACGTATTTCCACATTAAATTCTTGGAGCAAAAGAACCCATCGCATCAGCCTAGATTTGGCATCTTGCTTGGTCATAAGGTATTTTAGGGCTGAGTGGTCCGTATACACTATGCATTTCTTTAAAAGAAGATATGGTCGAAATTTTTCAAAGGCATAAATTACTGCCAACATCTCTTTTTCAGTTGTGGTGTAATGAGATTGGGCATTGTTCATTGTTTTGCTTGCATAGTATATAGGCTGAAAATATTTGTCCTTGCGTTGCCTCAGGACCGCCCCGATTGCATAGTCACTTGCATGACACATTAACTCAAAGGGCAAATCCCAGTCGGGGGCAACTAAAATAGGAGCCTCCGTCAACTTCTTTTTAAGGGTATTAAAAGCATCAATACATTCATTGGTAAAATTAAACGGGGCATCCTTTTCTAAAAGGTGGGTCAATGGTCGGGCTATTTTGGAAAAGTCTTGTATGAAACGTCTGTAAAAGCCAGCATGACCGAGGAAACTTCGAATTCCATTGACGGTTGTGGGATGAGGTAATTTTACGATAACATCGACTTTGGCTCTGTCCACCTCAATCCCGGCTTTTGAGATTTTATGGCTGAGGACTATACCCTCTTTAACCATAAAGTGACACTTCTCCCAATTCAGAAGTAGGTTAGTGTCTTCACACCTTTGGAGCATTTGTTCTAAATGGGAGAGACAAGACGAAAATGAATCACCATACACAGAAAAATCATCCATAAAAACCTCCATTGTCTTCCAGATCATGTTTTGAAAAATAGCGGTCATACACCTCTGGAACGTGCCTGGAGCATTGCATAAGCCAAAGGGCATACGTCGATAGGCAAACATCCCATAAGGGCAAGTAAAAGTGGTTTTCTCTTGATCGGGAGGATCAATGGGAATTTGAAAATAGCCAGAAAAACCATCAAGAAAATAATGGAACTCATTTCCTGCAAGTCGTTCAAGCATCTGGTCCATAAAAGGAAGAGGAAAATAGTCCTTTCGAGTTGCTTCGTTGAGCTTTCGATAGTCGATGCAAACTCTGCAACCGGTAACAAGACGTGTAGGAATAAGCTCGTTATCTTCATTCGTCACGATAGTCATACCACCCTTCTTTGGCACACAATGGACCGGGCTAACCCATGAGCTATCAGAAATTGGGTAAATCATTCCAGCATCGAGGAGTTTGATAACTTCATTCTTGATCACTTTATGGATTTTGGGGTTAACCCGNTTCCCGCAAGAAGTTCGATCATTTGGTCCATAAATGGTAGCGGAAAATGGTCCTTTCGAGTTTCTTCGTTGAGCTTTCGATAGTCGATGCAAACTCTCCAACCGGTAACAAGACGTGTAGGAATAAGCTCGTTATCTTCATTCGTCACGACAGTCATACCACCCTTCTTTGGCACACAATGGACCGGGCTAACCCAAGAGCTATCAGAAATTGGGTAAATCATTCCAGCATCGAGGAGTTTGATAACTTCATTCTTGATCACTTCATGGATTTTGGGGTTAACTCGTCTTTGTGGTTGAATGGAAGATTTAGAATCATTTTCAAGCAAGATTTTGTGGGTGCAAAAGCGAGGATCTATGCCCTTGATATCAGAAATTTTCCAAGCGATGGCATTTTTATGCTTTTTAAGAACATCAATAAGACGAATCTTCTCCTCATCTTTAAGATCTTTAGAAATTATGACAGGGTATTTGTCGGTTTCTTCAAGAAAAGCATATTCTAGATGAGGAGGTAGGTCCTTGAGCTCGAGCTCAGGAGGATCGGACTTTTTGATTTCTTTAACTTCTTCAATTTTCAAATCAGCTGGAGGGGGAGAAGATGACGGATCTTCGTTTAACAATTTTTCAAGCAAGAGAATATCCCCCTCGGGATCAAAATCAGCAGCATCATCAATTTCCGGAGAAATTGAATCACTAGAAAGATAAGCTTCAATCTCTTCCAAAATGAAATCACTTCCCTCAAATTAAGTAAGGGAAGGGGAAGAGTCGGCAACAATCGGTTCAGAAGAAGGAGTGGGATTGCCACTTGAAGAATTTTGTGAAAAACCGAGTATCTCTTGAGAATACTCATCAGAAACTTCATCAATAACATCGATTTTGTTGATGGTCATGCAATCATCGGTGGAGGAATATCTTGCTGTTTGGTCTAAGTTAAACGTGACGGCTTCATGACCATCTCGCAAGGTAATCTCTTCGTCGTACACATCAATCAAAGCACGGCCCGTCTTGAGGAAACCTCTTCCGAGAATGAGAGGAACCCTTGGATCGGGATCGAAATCGACAACAACAAAATCAGCCGGAAAGTGAAATTTTCCCACATTGACGATGACATCCTCGGCTATGCCTTTAGGACGAGAGGTAGAACGGTCGGCAAGCTCGAGTGTCATACGTGTAGGAGTCAAAGCGGGTAAAGACAACTTCTGCCAGACGGATAACGGCATAAGGTTAATGCTAGCACCTAAATCGGCTAAGGCGAAGCATTGAACCATTCCGGGAAAATTACATGGAATCAAGAACTTGCCGGGGTCTTCAAGCTTTTCGGGAAGCTTCTTAAGGAGCATCGCCGAGCAATTCGCATTCAAGGGTGTAGTCGACATTTCGTACAATTTATCTTTATTATTCAACAAGTTTTTAAGCATTGATGAAAACGTTGGCATTAACACAACAGCATCAGCAAGACTCAAATCAAAACGAATGTCTTGAAACATCTTAAAAAACTTTTCCTTTATTATGTCATTTTTATCTTGACGTTTTTGCTCATTTAGACGAAAAGGATAAGGAAGATTAGTTTTAACTGGTTCATCTTATTCAAAAACAATTTTCTCTTTTCCTTTAGTCACATTAGCATTTTCATTTGAAACTTTTTCTTTTGACAAATTTACATTTTCTTTGATCTGTTGAACCACTGGAGGTTGGATGTTTTCGGTCCTTCCATTGTTAGTAGGAAGTTTCGTATCCTTTGTCGCCTCGGTCTCACGGTCAACCACCTTAGGAGGTAAAGAAAACGAGGTAGGCGGCACCGTGGGTCCTTCGTACGAAACACCACTTCGAGTAGTAATTGCTTTCAAGTCACCACGTGGATTATGAATCGTATTACTTGGAAGAGAACTCGACGATGACGGTTGATTCATTTGAATGAAAGTGCTCATCATTTGTTTAAGTTCATTAGTGTGTTGAGATATGGACGTGTCGATCTCTTTCTTAAGTTCAACCTTCATGTTGTTGATTTGGTTTTGCATTGCTCGCATGCTCACGTCATTTTTGGGTAAAGGGGAGGAATCCTGCACCCGGTAAAATACATTAATCAAGAAAACGTTTTAGTACAATGGATGAGAGTGAGTCTCTCATCGAAGTCCCTAAGGACACTACCACTACCACTATATAAGAATGACAGGCCATTCTTATAACTAACAGATCTAAATACTACTAACCATGACTAGCAATATAAATACAATACATCACAACTCAAATAAATATTTAAGTCTTCGTAGTCATCCTAGCGATCCAGATCATAATCATGCGAACATCCAGCTTCAACCAATTGCGTCTTCTATTAGTATTATGCAAGCATAATCTAATAACCTAATAAAGGGAGTGGATTTCCTTAGCAACTTGATTGAGCATAAAACAATGGTCTAAGCGACCCAACCTCCAGGCATATCCGAACTTGAACCAATCTTCCAATCAATGATGAGTAGACATATGAAGACAACCAATAATCAAGTCACGAATTGCCACCACGCCTCCCATAATCACCCAAAGACTGAAATTAGTAATCATTAATTGCACATCAGCCCTTCATAAGCGTGTGATCAGTAGAGGAAAACACAGAGCATTAATATCATCATGAATCCATAAGCATAAGCATAAGGACCAGAATGAGCTGCTAATGATGCATCATGGGAACCAGATCAGCATGCTAAGAAGATAATACTTCATCAAAACCAATTGCAGCCGAATATAGTATCCAAACCCATGAAGAAAACCAATGAACACTATGACCTGTTTAGAGTACCAACAAGCTGCCAAATGCAACCAAGATGAGAGTGCAAATCGATGGTATCATAATCAGCCATAGTCTAACACAAGGGTGACTTGCATACAAAGTAAACCCTAACTTCCATAGAACCAATATCATCAATCAAAAGCCAAACATAATTAAGCTTGGAACCATGGCTTAATTAAGCTTGCATGCTCACGTCATTAGTTTTCATATAGTTTGAAAGCTCAGGAGAAGGTTGCACTTGTTGTGGTTGTTGATGAAAAGATTGTTGTGGTGGAGAATTTTGATAATTTTGGTAACCTTGGGTTTGATTGTAGCTTGTTGCACGGTTTTGGTTGTAACCTTGGTTTTGATAACCTTGGTTATTTTGAGGATAACGGTTTTGATTAGTTTGCACTGGTGGAAATCCGGGTGGCCCCATTTGGTGGTTAACAGGTCTAAAACCTTGGTTTTGAGTGAAGTTAGCGGCTGCAACGTTAGCATCACCAACTTGGCCATCGGTGGCTTGACAATTGTAATATTGATGGGGACCACCACAAATCACACATGCTTCAGTAACAGCTTTAACGGGCTCGGGTTTCTAGTTCTGGTTCTTAAACTCTTTCATCATGCAACGTATAGCATCGGTGAGTTCGGCCAACTCCGATGGTTGGGCCGATGACGAAGAAGAAGGAGCAAACAACGTTACTTTCGAAACATTCGGTTTGTTACGAGAAGTAGGAACCTTGGATTTGTTCTCGATGATAGTAAGAATATCCCTTGGCGTACGATTCAAGATATTGCCACCGGCGGCTGCGTTCAAAGAATCTTGATCGTTTTGAGTTAAAGCGTTATAGAATGTGTCAATTTGGTGCAATTCGGAGAAACCGTGGTGAGGACATTTTCGAAGAAGATCCTTGAAACGTTCCCATGCCTCACCAAAGCTCTCATCAAAACGTTGATGAAAATTGGTTATATCATTCTTTAGGTTGGTTGTTTTGGATGGGGGAAAGAAATGATTAACGAATTTTGAAACGAGCTCTTCCCAAGTGGTAATGGAACGAGGGGGTTCTTTTTCGAGCCAAATCTGGGCTGCCCCCTCGAGTGAGAATGGGAATAGCATCAACGTAATGGCATCGTGAGGGACATCCTTAAATTTCATGGTTGAAGTTAACTTATTGAACCAACGGATGTGTGCGTGAGGATCGTCCCTCTCAAAACCGTGAAATTGGTTGGATGTGACAAGTTGAATCAAACCGGTTTTAAGTTCAAAATTCTCGGAAAGTATCGATGGTAAAACAATTGCATCCCCATATCGCTCGGTGGGACATTGGAGCAATTCTTGCATCGTTCGTTGGTCGGCCATCTCGGTGATGGGATTTTGAAGATCACGTAACTCCGGTACGGTCTTTTGTTTCCGCCTACGACGATTGCGGCTAGTTGGCACTGAAGAAGAAGAAGACTCGTCCAAGTTAGACTTAGAACGAGTAATCATACAAATCAAAACACAACAAAGTGAAAAAGAAAGTTGAAATGAAAATCTTTTTGATTTTTATGTTTTATAAAAGAAAAAGGAAAATCTTTTTGGTTTTTTATAGGTTTTATAATTTTTTGTTGTTTTTATGTTTTTGAGAAAACGTTAACTTCTAAAAGAAGGTTCTTCAAATCACAAGTCTCGAACGATCAAACGACTTAGTCTTATCAACCGCTCCCCGGCAGCGGTGCCAAAATTTAGTCGTGGCAGAATTAAGCGGTGCAGCTTAAACACGAGTCGTAGTCCCAACGAGGGTTGAATTGATCTCGTCACTCAAAATCGTGAGTTATGTGAAGTGAATTAGTTTGAAAGATTTGATTTTGTTTTGTTTACACTACGAGAAAACTTTTAAAACTTAAGAACAATAATGTTAAAGTAAACGTGATTAACAAGTAAAACGAACATTAAACTTAAAGAAACTACAAGAAAGAAATGGAAAATATTTTTGGAGTTTTGTATTTTTAATAAACAAAAATGATTAAGGATTAAAATGAAATAAATAAAGAAATGAAGAAAGGATGAACTAAATATAAGTAAAGTTTAAAAGAAAAGAAAAGATAACGAAGAGACGTAAAATGTTTTTGGAGTTTTGTATTTGATTAATGAAAAGAAAAGTTTAACTAAAATAACTATTGATTATAAACGTAAGTTTAAGAAGTTTACGAAAATAAAACTAAGTATAACAAAGCTTAAAGGAATAAAGTTCAAAAAGGTTTTTATAAAATTTTGCAAGAGTTCCGTTTAGAGGTAAACGAAACAAGACCTCACTTGTTGAAACAATGAGGTAATAAGTTGCCTAGCTCGGCGTAGAAATAAAATGATACTTGCAAAATCTAAGTTCAAACCATACTCGCAACTTTGTGAACCGTACTCGCAATCTTTTGAATCTTACTCACAATTTAATTGAAATCCAAACTCGCAAAAATAAAAGTCATACTCGCAAGTATGGAGCCATATTCGCAAAAGAAAAGTATTAGCCAAGATGAAACTCGCTAAACTAATTTGCTTACTCGCAATATATGATACTCGCTAAGAACAAATAATGATACTCGCAATTGGACTTAGATACTCGCTAAAAACATGTAACCAAACTCGCTAAAAACCAAAATAATCCATACTCGCTACCTAAACTATCCATACTCGCAAAGGTGAACTCGTACTCGCTAAAGAAATGAAGTGATACTCGCTAAATGACTGCCATACTCGCTGAAAGGAACATGAAACTCGCAAGGAAAGCTATCATACTCGCAACCAAAAATCACAAACTCGCTAAACCCTAGTTTTGCAACTCGCAAAAAATAAAAATTTGATGCAGGACGATTTTAAAGCAAGGAAAATGAAATCTAAACTTATAAAACTTGTATAAGCTTTGTAGAAAACTAGTTTTTAATAACAAATAAGCTTGTAACAAGCTAACGACTCATAAAACAAACCCTAACCCATATTTTTTATCTTATTCGAACCATACATGCAAAGGTGACAAGATTTAATAAAAGCTTTTATAAAAGATTGATATAAACGTAAACAAAGATTAACAATAAACTCAAAACTTGTAAAGATTAAGAAGAAAGATGAAGATGAATGACAATAAGCTAATAAGAAAAGTTTAAGACATGAAAATGAAAATTAAAAATGCATTAATAAAATAAAACTTACACACAATAAAACTAAGACTCAAAATTAAAGACTAGCTTGGAAAGGAAGCCAAGGGGTGGTATTTAAAGGAGCAAGGGTGCTTCCTTTTTGCCTTCGTGTACATTTTGCCCCCTAGACTTTTACAACTCATGAAAACAACACATAAACTACATTACAACGCTACTACAACTTCTAAAAATTAAACGTAGGTCCTTGTAACTTGAGGT
>LBNU01006580.1:20469-38669 GCA_014162995.1 Artemisia annua | reverse complement strand
CCTAAACGCTTGCTCACATGATGAGAGCAATTACCCTTTACACGATGATAGCCGTTGTCCCTAATGCTTGCACACTTGATAAGAGCAATTGTCACTTACATGATGAGATCCGCTGTCCCTAAAGACTAACTTTATGAGGGCAATTTGTCCTTTACATGATAAGAGCCGTTGTCCCTAAAGGCTCACCAGTTGAGAGCAATTGTACCTTACTTTATTCTCTCTAGTGTGGGCGATTTCTAAACCCCCATTCCCTAAATCGTTTTTTGCTTCAATTCGACCCTTGAACTCTTGTTTTTCTGATTCCTCTTGACTTTAATGATTAACATTACTGTTTATCATTGATTAATCTTGGTGGGTGATGCAAATCTTTATTTTTTGGGTCGAATAGAGGTACAAAAAGATTTAGGGTTTGTAAATCTTCAAATCGATTCTTTCTTTGTGAGGGTTTAGTAAATCGATTCTGGTTCTTCCCTAACTTTTTCTAATCATTATTCATAAGGTTCTTGATCTTGTGAATCGTTTTTTAGGGATTAATCACTTGTTTTTAATCGTTTTAGGGATTTGTCTTAACCGACATTACTTATTCTATCCCTAAATCGTTTTTAGGATCGTTCCATTATTCTTTGATTTAAAGTCGGCTGTGACTTAATTATTTAAGGATCGATTTATTGGCGGTCAAGATCTATCCCTAACTTCGTTTGTTAGGGTTTGTTTGAAGAACGAATTCCTTGTATGAGGGATTCGTATTTATGATTTGATCGTTTGGTTTTCTAGGGTTTGTCGCGATCTTAACCTTCTTATTACTCGGGATGCTATCATGAACGAATCCCTATTTTTAGGGTTTTGTATTTTATGGTTTTGATCTGCTTGGTGATTGTTATTGGTGTGTTAATGAATATATCTTGGGTTGAATGTTGGACATGTTATTGATCTTGGATCTGGTTGTATTGTGTTAGTGATAAGTGCAAGTCGATTTGATTCGTGGTTCTATATTGGTACGTGGGTTTTGAGAGAGTGGTAGTCAAGTTCATCTTGTGTAAGTCAAGTTTGTTTGGTTCTTGTTCAAAAACCAATATTGGTTGCTGCTGGTCGGTTTGGATGTTTAGTTTTATTGGTTCTAATTCAACAACTCCTACGATCAATGGTTGTTGCATGGTGGCCTTATCATTTGAATACTGATTCTACATGGATATGTGATGGGATGATCATGCATGGATGTAGTATGTTTGTTGCTTACTGCATGGGTGTTAGGGGTTTCTACAACCCTATGTTTATTCATTTGTAATTGGTCGTTTGCAGCTGGTTTTATCTCCTCATCGTTTGGCTGTTGATATTCGACCTATAATAATGATTGTTAGTGGTATCACGTTACATGGTGATACTTTGGATGTTAGGGCTGTTACTACCTTTTGTTTGCACTGGTATGTACATATTTTTGGGATACTCAAGTGATGGGCAGTAGCTGCTACTATGAAAGTTGTGATATTGGATTGAAGCTTCTATTGTGGTTGTGCACTGGTTTTCTTTTATTCATTGGTTATTCTGCTTGGTTTTGGTTTGGCATCTAAACATACATGATACACCTTTGGAGCGAGTTTTTGCTTGCTGCTCTATCCGTGGTTTTAGAGTCTCTCACCGACTGTTGTGTGAAATTTGTGAACTGAATTCATGTTTGATGATCCATGAGTATGGGATGGTTGTGTGCACTTCTATGGTATGGGTTCTTTCCTGGATTGCATGGAAGTTAGGGTGCAAATCCCTATGTTATGTTGAAGAATGCTTGGATATACATGGATTCTTCATGGAAGTTAAAGTGGACTACAAAGAGTGATATTGAAGACTCAAGTACTTTCTTGAGTAGTATTGTTAATTTTCTATACTAGTGTCATTGTTTGGTAGGTTCATTTTATTGTAAGTTATAAGAATGGCGTGTCATTCTTATATGAGAGTCTGTAAGTGTCTTTAGGGACTGATTTGAGGGAAGTCACCCTCATCCTTTGTACTTCAATGTTTTTTGGTGTAATGAATTTTGCCGGGGTGAATTAACCCTTTTACCCAAAAAAATCATTAAACGTAGGACCGTGATTGAATGAATGGGGTTTTGAATAAGAGCCCCCAAAAAACTTAACTTTCAGCCACCCGTTGATCCACACACCTCCAAACAGCTAACACATCACATCAAGAGGAGCGAGCAAATCAGTAGCAGCAATAACATAGGGTAAAACGAAACCATGTAGACCGAATGTGCACAAGTAACGACCAGATCAAAGACCATAAAAGATGTGAACACGAGCAAGATCAAGTCGCACCAAACGATCACTAGAGTTTTTGAATAAGAACCCTAAAACTTAACTTCCATAACATTCGGCAACATCAATCAAAAGACACAATAAACAAACAAACAACAACTTGTCTTTGAAAGATGAAACTGCCATGCATTCAACATACCCATTCAGAACCACAATGGAATGATCCAACACCACAAACAGCATATAGAACATCAAAGCGAACAGATCAACCATAGACTAACATAAGGGATTTGACAAACCCTCACCTACATCAGCAATCTCGCACCCCATCAGAATACAAGATCCAAAAAATAGAGCAAAGGGTTATCAAAACCTAAACATCCAATTCGACAGTAACTCTCCCATAACCCACGTCCATAACACATAGCATCCATACGGAACTTACCAGGACCGAAACCCTAAAAAAGGTTACTTGCAAATAGATGATATCGAAACCCAAAAGGAGATCGAATATTCAATAAAGGATAACAAAAAACTGAAACCCTAAAAAAACGATTACAATAAAACATATTAAGGTTTCAGCATCATGAGATCGACCCTTGTATTATATATAGTCGATTATAAACCGACCTATGTTAAGCAAACAAAGAAGTACGATTAAACCAAGGAACGAATTAGAACACTAAAAACTGAATAGAGAATTTAGGGTTAAAACCGCCATAACTGATGGAACGATTTAGACACACCTCTACCCCGAAAATAATAACCATTAACACCGATTGCATATCATTCAATAAAGAATGATAGAGAGGCGGATTATTGGTTATTTTTTGGCCGGATTATTAGGGGTGGAGGTGGCTGAAAATCGCCCATAGTGGGAGAGAAGTTAGGGTTTTCAAACAAGGTTTTGCAACTTGTCATAGAACTACGAACAAGGTTCCGTGACTCGATGTAGACTAATGGTAAGTGTTACGAATCCCGTCGTAGAGTTACGAACAAGGTTCCGCAACTTGTCGTAGAGCTACGAACAAGGTTCTGCAACTTGTCGTAGAGCTACGAACAAGGTTCCGTGACTCAATGTAGACTAACGGTAATATTCCGAAACACGTCGTAGAGCTAGGAACAAGGTTCCGCAACTTGTCATAGAGCAACGAACAAGGTTTTGCAACTTGTCGTAGAACTACGAACAAGGTTCCGTGACTCGATGTAGACTAACGGTAAGTGTTACGAATCCCGTCGTAGAGTTACGAACAAGGTTCCGCAACTTGTCGTAGAGCTACGAACAAGGTTCTACAACTTGTCGTAGAGCAACGAACAAGGTTCCGTGACTCGACATAGATATTAACCCTTTTACCAAAAAAAAAAAGAAACCATTCCGCAATATAACATGTTCAAAGCCGAACTTTGCCCAAGCATGCTTGACATAATCTTCCACAATGGGAAACGCAATTCGTTGACCAATGAAATAACCGTATAATGAATTAGTAAGTTTAGTACACATATCATCAACGACGACCATTGGAATAACCACTCTTGAACCCGACCTAGTAGTCTCATCAACACCAACAGATTGTGACTCACTAGGTATTTTAGGCTCACAAGAACCTCCAATATTACCCCCATCTACTAGCCTATCACCATTATCCTTAGACGTACCAACAATTGCAGCCCCCAAAGAATCAGATGCTACAACATTATTAGACTTAGGAAAATCAGAATTAGAACTAGCCAAACGTACCCCTTGTTGTAAACCACCATTCGGACCAGAAACAACGGGACCATGATCACTAGGAAGAGCAGAGCTACCCGTTTTTCCTTCCAAACCTGCACTTTTCAATATAGCTTTCAATGGCATACTTGCATTAGTAATAATCTTGCCATCTATATTACCAATCTTAGTAGCCAACCCCGTAGCCTTCGAAGGCTGTTTAACATTAGGAACATTAGATTCCATGACAATCTCTAAATCCACGTACAATAAAACTCACATCAGCAACTTAGCTCACTTCTAACCCACGTACAATTAACCCAGTTATAGGAATGTCTTGTCATTCTTATATAAGTGTCTGTAAGTTATAAGAATGGTTTGTCATTCTTATATAAGAGTCTGTAAGTGTCCTAAGGGACTGAGATGAGGGACGTCACTCTCATCCGTTGTACTTCAATGTTTTTTTGGTGTAATGCAATTTACCGGGGTGTATTAACCCTTTTACCAATTAAACGAACAGCAGCAACGTGCACTAGTTTGAAACAACCAAAATTCAGTCCAAACACCACCAACGATCCAATAGAAATAAACCCTAACGAGTTTAGATAACCAATAGCTACAAATCGTTATGGTTGAAACCCCCAGCAACAAAGCGTATCAAGAATTAAACGAAACCTTAAGAAGAGAATCGTTTGGAATGAATGACAATACGCAAAAAAACCAAATCGTCCTTATAAATTAAAAATCGATTTAGGGATTAAACCGACTTAATAATATTAGGAGAATAAGAAACGATTAGAGATAAGGAGATCGTCCTTATATATATTATAGTCGAATAAGGAACCGACTATAGGATATAAGGGAAGATAAGGAACGATTGATAATAAGGAGGTGATGAATCCCTAAAAACGATTCAATAGATCTGCCAAAACAGAAAAAAGAACGATTAGAACTTTTAGGGATTAATAAAAATCGATTTTCAAAACCATACCAAAGAACCACCAAAACCCAGCAATCAATGTGAATTAAACAAGAATAATGATTAGAGCAATGAATAACACGAATGGTATTCACTAAATCAAATCAAATCGTTGCAAATAAACATGAATTGATAGGTTCCAATGGAAAAACGATAAGGACCAGTAGAGGAAGAAAATCACCCACACAGAGAACTCTTAGGGTTTGTTTTTTATCGCAAAATGTTAATTTAGGCTCACTTGTTGAGAGCAATTGTACCTTACTTTATGGGAGCCGTTGTCTCTAAACGCTTGCTCACTTGATTAGAGCAATTGCCCTTTATATGATGATAGCCGTTGTCCCTAATGCTTGCACCTTTGATAAGAGCAATTGTCACTTACATGATGAGATCCGTTGTCCTTAAAGACTAACTTTATGAGGGCAATTTTCCCTTACATGATAACAGCCATTGTCCTTAAAGGCTCACTTGTTGAGAGCAGTTGTACCTTACTTTATGGGAGCCGTTGTCTCTAAACGCTTGCTCACTTGATTAGAGCAATTGCCCTTTACATGATGATAGCCGTTGTCCCTAATGCTTGCACCCTTGATAAGAGCAATTGTCACTTACATGATGAGATCCGTTGTCCCTAAAGGCTAACTTTATGAGGGCAATTTGTCCCTTACATGATAAGAGCCGTTGTCCCTAAAGGCTCACTTGTTGAGAGCAATTGTACCTTACTTTATGGGATCCGTTGTCCCTAAACGCTTGCTCACATGATGAGAGCAATTGCCTTTTACATGATGATGGTCGTTGTCCCTAATGCTTGAACCTTTGAAAAGAGCAATTGTCACTTACATGATGAGATCCATTGTCCCTAAAGACTAACTTTATGAGGGTAATTTGTCCCTTACATGCTAAGAGCCATTGTCCCTAAAGGCTCAATTGTTTAGAGCAATTGTACCTTACTTGATGGGAGTCGTTGTCCCTAAACTCTTGCTCACTTGATGAGAGCAATTGCCCTTTACATGATGATAGCCGTTGTCCCTAATGCTTGCACACTTGATAAGAG
Source organism: Artemisia annua (assembly GCA_014162995.1). NCBI lineage: Eukaryota > Viridiplantae > Streptophyta > Magnoliopsida > Asterales > Asteraceae > Artemisia > Artemisia annua. The sequence continues at coordinate 32,685 of LBNU01006580.1, read as the reverse complement.
CAATTTTGACTTACATGATGAGATCCACTGTCTCTAAAGGCTAACTTAATGAGGCCAATTTGTCCCTTAAATGATAAGAGCCGTTATCCCTAAAGGCTCACCTGTTGAGAGCAATTATACCTAACTTTATGGGAGCCGTTGTCCCTAAATGCTTGCTCACTTGATGAGAGCAATTGCCCTTTACATGATGATAGCCTTTTTCCCTAATGCTTGCACCTTTGATAAGAGCAATTGTCACTTACTTGATGAGATCCGTTGTCCCTAAAGACTAACTTTATGAGGGCAATTTTTCCCTTACATGATAAGAGCCGTTGTCCCTATAGGCTCACTTGTTGAGAGCAATTGTACCTTACTTTATGGGAGCCGTTGTCTCTAAACGCTTGCTCACTTGATTAAAGCAATTGCCCTTTACATGATGATAGCCGTTGTCCCTAATGCTTGCACCTTTGATAAGAGCAATTGTCTCTTATATGATGAGATCCGCTGTCCCTAAAGGCTAACTTTATGAGGGCAATTTGTCCCTTACATGATAAGAGCCGTTGTCCCTAAAGGCTCACTTGTTGAGAGCAATTGTACCTTACTTTATGGGAGCCGTTGTCCCTAAACGCTTGCTCACTTGATGAGAGCAATTGCCCTTTACATGATGATAGCCGTTGTCCCTAATGCTTGCACCTTTGATAAGAGCAATTGTCTCTTATATGATGAGATCCGCTGTCCCTAAAGGCTAACTTTATGAGGGCAATTTGTCCCTTACATGATAAGAGCCGTTGTCCCTAAAGGCTCACCTGTTGAAAGCAATTGTACCTTACTTTATGGGAGTCGTTGTCCCTAAACGCTTGCTCACATGATGAGAGCAATTGCCCTTTACATGGTGATAGCCGTTGTCCCTAATGCTTGCACACTTGATAAGAGCAATTGTCACTTACATGATGAGATCCGCTGTCCCTAAAGACTAACTTTATGAGGGCAATTTGTCCTTTACATGATAAGAGCCATTGTCCCTAAAGGCTCACCTGTTGAGAGCAATTGTACCTTACTTTATGGGAGCCGTTGTCACTAAACGCTTGCTCACATGATGAGAGCAATTGCCCTTTACATGATGATAGCCGTTGTCCCTAATGGTTGCACCTTTGATAAGAGCAATTGTGACTTATATGATGAGATCCGTTGTCCCTAAAGGCTAACTTTATGAGGGCAATTTGTCCTTTACATGATAAGAGCCATTGTCCCTAAAGGCTCACCTGTTGAGAGCAATTGTACCTTACTTTATGGGAGCCGTTGTCACTAAACGCTTGCTCACATGATGAGAGCAATTGCCCTTTACATGATGATAGCCGTTGTCCCTAATGGTTGCACCTTTGATAAGAGCAATTGTGACTTATATGATGAGATCCGTTGTCCCTAAAGGCTAACTTTATGAGGGCAATTTGTCTTTTTTTTTTTTTTGGTAAAACGGTTAATTCACCCCGGTAAAATATATTATCCAAAAAAACAGTGAAGTACAAAGGACGAGGGTGACTCCCTCGACTCAGTCCCTTAGGACACTTATAGACTCTCATATAAGAATGACACGCCATTCTTATAACTTACACAAATGAACCAACCAATAATAACGAAAGTAAATAAAACATTACAAAACTACTCAAAAAATATTCTTGAGCCTTCAAAGTCACTATGGCAGTCCACGTACTTCCATGAATAACACATCGTGCACATTAAACCATCCTACCTACGACGGGTATTCAAGCGTATATCAAATTGATCACAAATAGCTTGCAGTTTATCAGGTAGGACCACCTGATCATCATATCCGTCATAGTAATCTTCCATATCATTCAGAAAGCCTCCACCCTCAATCTCCAAAACTTCATCAACTTCATCGTCCGAGTCTTCCACAACTGATACGGAAGATTTATTATTACTTGTAGAAGCATTGAACTGCTCCCACAAACTTCCACTCGCACTTGGATCACCACCCGAACTTGCAATATCATTAGGGCTGCTGGAAAGCTCTTTATTAGGTTGCAAATCAGAGCCTTTCTCAACACCCTCTACGTTGGTGACATTTGGAGCTAGATCATGAACCTTCTCAGCTTCCCATAAATTCTCCATATTACGTTTGAACTCATCAATATTAATGTTATCTTTAAAATAGCCAAACTCGTTAACAGATTGAGATAAATCATCATTATTACCCGAAGAAGGAGCAGAATTTGGGTGTTCATTAGGCTTGTCCTATTAGTAACTTGAGCAGAATTTGGCTTAGAAACATGCCGGTAAATGAAATTAGACTTAGGCTTGAAGAACCTAGACCCTTGTTGTGATTTAGTACCCTTATTGCCTTCTTAACGTGAACTTTCTCCTTAGCACTTACATGTTCTGAATCAGACCCCAAAACAACTTGACGTTTCAAAGCTTGACACATCCACTCCTCATGGCTGAATATCTTGCAATGTGAGCAACAAGGAGGCCACCATTCTTTTTGGGTAAAAGGGTCTACACCCTGGCAAAATTCATTACACCAAAAAACGTTGAGGTACAATATGACGAGGGTGAATTCCCTCGCCCCCAGTCCCTAAGGACACTTACAAGACACTTATCTAAGAATGACAAACCATTCTTAAAACTAACATGCACAACATGTGCAACTGACTAAACAAACATGCTAAACAAAAGCAACTTAACAAGCAAGAAACACAAAAATAAAAAACTATTTCTTCTTGCGTCCTTGCACCTGGAAATCTTTCGGAGAACCATTCTTGAACTTGGAATACATTTCAATATCATCATAGTTCTCGTAGACTTCATCAACTTCATCACCTTCATCAACAAACTTCACTTCATCAGCAAACGTAACCCTCTTCATAGGACTCTTCACTATAGTAGTAAACGAGCTAGGATTGTCAATATCAGAATAGGTCACGCTTGTAGAAGCACCATCCTTGTGAGAACCAAGCTCCCACAAACCATCAGTAGTGCTATGCAATGGAACCACATTAACACCACTATTACCCACGGTTTCCACACCCCCAAAAGAAGCATGAGCATCCATAGGTTCCGGCTGCTCAATTTGAGTAATTCCATTCTCAACGGTAGCAGCCCCAATATCACTCTTCAACGCATCATTAGATGTACCAATCGAAGTAGAATCACCATTAGTAGGCTTACTAGCAGCCCCCACATCAGGTTGTGAACCTCTATTCTTCTTCTTGGTAGCCGGTTTAGAAACAGGTTGATACGAAAATTTTGGCTTAGTTGAAACCCCCCAAGCCCCATTCTTACCCTTATCACTAGTTTGACCAGCCATTGTAGAGTGAACCTTACGCTTGACATCAATATCCTTTTGAGTCGAATCCTTAGTAACCCGCTTACGCCTAAGTGGACACATATCATCATCATGATTAAAACAAATGCACTTAGAACACCAAGATGGCCACCATTCATACTCAACATCAAGAACCTCCATGTAATGACCTTTACCCTTAGGCAAAGGAATTGCAACCTCAATTGATTCCAAAACATCCAAATCAGCCGATAATTCAATAAGTACCCGTGCATATGAATAACGTCCCCAAGGATTCTTACACATATCATTAGTACCCGCATCAAACCGTATTATCCGCCCCAACTGTTTTGCAATCAAACTTATACCGGCTTTAGAGTATACAACGGAAGGTACATTATGGATACGTACCCAAACCGGTACCTTAGTAATCTTCTCCTTTTCCAACCTCATATTAGGCACCCAAACATGTAAGAATAAAGGCATAGATCTGATAAACCAAGGACCACCATTAAGAACTTTATTCATACCTTCAAGTGATGAGAATTTGAAAATGAAGAAACCATTCCGCAATATAACATGTTCAAAGCCGAACCTAGCCCAAGCATGCTTGACATAATCTTCCACAATAGGAAACGCAATTCGTTGACCAATGAAATAACCGTATAATGAATTAGTAAATTTAAGGCACATATCATCAATAACGGCCATTGGAATAACAACTTTAGAACCCAAAATAGTAGCCTCACCATTACCAGCAGATTGAGATTCACGAGGCACCTTAGGCTCAAGAGAAACAGCAGGTCCAACAAGAGTTGAACCATGTTTAGTAGATGTGGTCATAGCTACATCATTAGCATTAGCAACAGGATCATTCGTATGTAAACCATATACCAAATCCTTGGCCACATCTACACCATCCGCAATATTACATGCATCACTAATAGGAACATCCATAGTAGTACTACCTGTATTTTGAGGTCCTTCACCCACTTTATTAGTAATACCAACAGCAACCTCACCACCAGGAGTACTAGAAGTCGTATTAGAGTTTAATCACAACACAAATTGGAAAACCTATAATGCTGGATTCCTATACTAGTTCAATGTGTGTGATGTCTTGGGGAAGGAATACGTATGCTCGTGCTCTTGTTGAAGTGTCCTCCCTTAAGGAGCTTATGGACCATGTGGTTGTTGCTGTTCCATATCCAAACGGGTCGGGGCACTCGTTGGTTCATATTGAGATTGAATATGAATGGCAACCACCTAGATGTGCCGTGTGTAAGATATTTGATCACAATGATGGAGCATGTCCCAATAGGGTAAAATAAGCTAATGTGAAGTCCAACATGGATGAGGAGGGTTTTATTGAAGTTACTCGCAAAGGAAAGGGTAAGGGGACAACTAATGGTAAATTTAATGATGGTGTTCGTGTTGCTAAACCTAAGGTTACAGTTAACTACCGTTGGCAGCCCGTTAAAACTACTAATAGGGGGACTGATGGTGCTTCTTCTTCTAAGGGTGATAGTGCTAATACCAAGTCGAGTGCTCCTAAGGAGAGAGAGGAGCATGGTACGTCAAGTATGCACGTTTCTGGAAAGAATAAGGAGACTAGTGTTCCAAATGAAGGTGCTGGTTGTAATGTGGTGACGAAACAGATTGAAAGTGATGTTCCAACCTCTAAAACGTTTATACATGATGATTTGAGTGATTTTACTACTAAGAATTCTTTTGGATCTCTTAGTGAGGATGTAACCTGTCCGGAATTCGGGTGTGATGATACATCGCTTCAAGGGGATAGAGGAGTGAATGTTGTGGATAATAATAGTGATGATGAGGTGGATGAGTATATTGAATTTGGAAGACCAGCTATGGGGACTACGAATGTTAAGGCAACTAATTCTTCATCAGCAGGTATGAACATTATTGATAAATTAAAGGAAGCAAGCACTTCCTCGGAGGGTGGTTCTCATGTATAGCATAGCCTCATGGAATATTAGGGGTATGAACCTTTCCCCTAAACAAAGTGAGGTTCGGCAAATAATTAGTGAGAATAAACTTTCAGTTTGTGCTATTCTTGAGTCTCATGTTGCTAAGTCGCGTTTGGAAGGGTTATGCAAGAAGGTGTTTCGACATTGGGAATGGACTTCGAATGGTCATTTGTGTCACAAAGGGTCACGGATTATTGTGGGATGGAATCAAGATGATGTTGATTTAACGGTGGTTGCTATGGATGATCAAGTGATTCATACATGTATTCGGTTTAAGATTGACAAGAAAGATTTATTTTGCTCCTTTATTTATGCTCATAACCGTTATACTCAAAGACGTCCTCTTTGGCGTAATCTGATTATTCATAAGCATTATGTTCGGAATCGTCCTTAGTGTTTACTTGGTGATTTTAATTCGGCGCTAAATTTGGAGGATAGAGTGGAAGGTTCGTCGGTCATTGATATTGCCATGCGTGAATTTAAGGAGTGTGTTGAGGTGATCGAGGTGTTTGATGTTAATCGATCAGGTTTGCAATTCACATGGAACCAAAAACCGAGTGGGACGGATGGTAAGCTCAAAAAGATAGATCGAATTATGGCTAATCTTGCTTGCACGGATGCTTTTATTGGAGCTCATGCTATTTTTCAGCCTTATAGAATATCCGACCACTCGCTGGCTATTCTTACTATTCCTACATCTCAAAAATTCACCCCTAGGCCATTTAAGTTCTATAATATTATTGCGCAGAATTCTCAGTTTAAAGGGAAAGTAAAGGAGTTTTGGGATATGGACGTGAGTGGTTTTCATATGTACAAAGTCGTGAGTAAGTTGAAATCTTTGAAGAAACCGCTTCGTAAGCTCTTGTATAATGAAGGGAATATTCATGATAAAGTCATTAAACTTCAGCATGAGCTTGATACGGTTCAACGAGCTCTTGATGCTGATCCGTTTAATGTTGATATCCGGGAGGAAGAGGCTTCTTACCTTAATGCAAATAATGACGCTCTTCTAGTGGAGGAACAATTTTTGAAGCAAAAAGCTAAAGTTGAATGGTTGCGTGCTGGTGATTCTAATTCGGCTTATTTTCATAAGGTAGTGAAGAGTCGGAAAGCTAGAAGTCGGATTGATGTTATCACCAATAAGGATGGAGTCCAATTCGAAGGGGAGGATGTTCCTAATGCTTTCGTGAGTTACTATGTTGCGTTTCTTGGACAGGAGGGACATACGGTTCAGTTTGATGACCATGATCTCTTTGAGGCTACTCTAGACCCTAATGTTGCGGAGGATATGATTCGGAATGTTTCGGCACAAGAAGTTAAGGATGCTTTATTTTTGATGGGTGATGATAAGTCACCGGGCCCGGATGGCTTCACGGCGGCTTTCTTTAAAGGAGCGTGGGATATTGTGGCTATGGATATTACTAAGGCGGTTCAGGAGTTATTTACAAATGGTAAGCTTTTGAAAGAAGTTAATCACACTGTTATTGCTCTTTTGCCTAAAGTTACGGCTCCTACTCGGGTTACTGATTATAGGCCTATTTCTTGCTGCAATGTCTTATTTAAATGTATTAGTAAGATTATAGCTAACCGTATCAAGCATGTGTTAACATNGGTAAGCTTTTGAAAGAAGTTAATCACACTGTTATTGCTCTTTTGCCTAAAGTTACGGCTCCTACTCGGGTTACTGATTATAGGCCTATTTCTTGCTGCAATGTCTTATTTAAATGTATTAGTAAGATTATAGCTAACCGTATCAAGCATGTGTTAACATCTTTGGTCAGTCTCAATCAATCAGCTTTTATCCCGGGGAGGAGGATCTCGGATAACATTTTACTCACTCAAGAGATTATGTATAATTATCATGTTGACCGAGGTCCATCTAGATGTGCTTTTAAAGTGGATATTCAGAAGGCTTATGATACTGTGGATTGGAACTTTTTGAGGCGTACGTTATGTAGGTTTGGGTTTCATGAACGCATGATTGGCTGGATTATGGAGTGTGTGACGTCTACGTCTTTTTCCATTAGTGTTAATGGATCCGTGCATGGTTATTTTAAGGGAAAAAGGGGTCTCCGTCAGGGCGATCCATTGTCTCCTTATCTCTTTACGCTTGTTATGGAGGTTCTTACTCTTATGTTAAGGAGGCGTGTTCGGAATTCTGATCGGTTTACATTTCATCATCATTGTGCTCACTTGAATATTCTCAATTTATGTTTTGCGGATGATTTGTTTCTTTTTTCTCATGGGGATGTCGAATCAGCTAGAATTATCATGGACACCTTGGATGAGTTTAAGCAAGCGTCTGGTCTCGTTCCGAGNTAAGGAGACCCTTTGGGTGAAATGGGTCCATATGTATAAGCTCCGGGGACGATCTTTATGGGAGATTCCGTGTCAGGGTAATATGTCGTGGAGTTGGCGTAAGATATTACAACTTAGGCCGCTGGTTCGTCAATTTATTTGGTATAAGCTTGGTAATGGATCAAAGGCGTTAGCTTGGTTTGACTCATGGTGTTTGTTGAGTCTGTTAGCTAATATTGTTTCATCTCGCGATTTTCATAGAGCTGGTTTTGGTCCTACAACGACTGTTCGTGATATTATTACTCCTATTGGTTGGGCTTGGCCAAGTGATTGGGTGATTCGTTATGCTGTGCTTGGGTCCATTCCTATTCCTCGGTTGGTTGATCATTTGGATGACCATTTATGTTGGCGCGATCTGAATGGGGATTTTAAGCCGTTCTCGGTTTCTTTGGTTTGGGATTGCATCAGGCCTCGGGATAATAATGTGGATTGGTTTAACTTGGTTTGGTTTTCTCATCGGATTCCGAGACATGCTTTTCATTTGTGGCTTGTTATGAGGAGAAGGCTTCGTACACAAGATTTGATGAGGGGGTTTGATGTGCCCAATGATGATCCGTTATTATGCCCTCTTTGTGGAAGGCAACCGGACTCACATGATCACCTCTTTTTTTCGTGTTCTTTTTCTTTGCAGGTGTGGAATTCCGTAAAGTCATTTGCTGGTTTTGGCTCGTTGCCTACTTCGTTGGTTGCTATTACACATGTCCTTATTGTGTCGGCGAAATCTAGGTCTGTGCGTAGTGTTGTCTCTAAACTTCTCTTTGCAGCTTCAACGTACTTTATTTGGCAAGAAAGGAATCATCGGATTTTCAAGCAACAAAAGAGAACGGAAGCTCAAGTTGTTGATATTATTCAGTCTACGGTTCGTATGAAGCTTTTAACCAGCAGATTTAAGAGGACGGCGAACGTGACTGATCTTGTGCGTGTGTGGAAGTTGCCCTCCTCTCTTATACATACATGATGTCGCTTCCATATTTGATTATCAGTTCACCAAGGGTGATTGTTTTACCTAAAGAATTGGCTAGTCCTGAGCAAACGGCTACAGGTAAAGACAACTCAAATCCGTTTAATGTTTCTGATTTGCTAATAAATCAGATGGTTATCGAGTGTACCATGGTTTTCGAACTTAAACATTTGGCTAGTCCTGAGCAAACGGCTACAGGTAAAGACAACTCAAATCCGTTTATAGTTGCTGATTTGCTAATAAATCAGATGGTTATCAGGTGTACCATAGTTTTCGAACTTAAACATTTGGCTACTCCAGTAGTGATGGCTATTGGTAAAGAGACATCAAAACCATTATTTTCAATGATTCACCTCTCACAGGAGTTAACACACCTGGACGTGATGAGAATAGTATGTAACGAATATGTTTTGATGTACATGTGGTCATTTGTTGCTGCAAAGATTTGGTGCTTTTCAAGGAGGTGCTATTCATGGATTATGGATACTTGGTTTTTTGCTGTTGCTGGTTGGAAGTGTGACGTTCACAGGATTCAAGATTCCTCTTGGTTTTTATTCCTAGTTAGTTCTTGTGATATTTAGCTAGGTTTGGTGTGCTTTTGGCCTGTCATTAGCACAAGAGTTTTAGTTTATAGTGGTTGTCCAAGCGTTGCTTGAGGTTAATGTGGCATGTCAGCCACATTCCATTGTACTTAAACATTTGTTTGTGATTAATATATTTTGCCAGGGTGAATCCCTTTTACCCACAAAAACCAACTCACCAGAACTAATACCACTACTAGCCGCACTATCAGTTATGTTTTGACTCATAAAATCATCCACAACCTGATTATGCATATTATCAGATCGAATAGGGTGTTCACAAACCCTAACTTGCTGCTGAGTTGGAGTAGAATCGTACCCAGCATCACCCTTCTTTAAACGAGCCATACGTTCACTCAAAGCATCCAAATTAACCACAAGATAGGGATTAGCAGTCCTTGTGGATTTCATCTCTCTATAACCCACTATCAACAACTTACAATACCCAAAAACCAATCGGTTACTTGCAATACCCAAAACAGAATTTGTTTATCAATAGAGACCCAACACCCCACAACGATTCAATATAACCAAACTCTAAACAAGCTTAGTATAGAATTACGTACCAGCAAACAATTGCGCATAAAGAAAAAACGAAACCCTAACTTGGGATTCATAGAATGGAGAACTTTAACCAAAAAATTGGTTAACAATATGCATCAATAAGAAGATCGACCATATATATAACTAAATCAATAACAACCGACTTAGAATTAGAAGGAAGGTAAGAATCGATCTTGAAAAAAGGTAGGCGGTTTTAAACCCTAACAAAAAAACGATCACCTTTAATTCGTCCTTAATCCAAAAAAACAAGCAGCAACTTGAGTAAACCAATGATAACCACAAAGATTAATCACTAGAATAACCAATTTGATCCAAGAATTAAGTACTTTGGGCAGAAAAAGATGAAAACCGATTAGGGATAGGAGTGGAAAAAATTCGCCACCTAGAGAGACTTTTAGGGTTTTTAACAAGGAGGCCACCATTCATACTTAATATCAATGTATTCCGTGTAGTGGCCCTTCCCATTAGGCAGCGGTATATCAACATCAACAAAATCCAATAGATCATGAACAGCGGATAACTCAATGAGACATCGTGCATAAGAGTTACGGCCCCAAGGGTTAATGCACATAGCAGAAGTACCCTCATCCATTCGCATGAGTCGCCCCACTCGTTCAGCAATCAACCTAACACCAGTATCCGAATAGACCACAGCAGGTAGCCTATGAAAACGCACCCAAACGGGTACCTTAGTAATGACCCCCTTTTCCAATTTAGTATTCGCCACCCAATTATCTAAAAAGATTGGAGTTGATCTAATAAACCAAGGACCACCTTCTAGCACCTTAAGCAATCCTTCTTGTGACGAAAATTGAAAAAAGAAAAAACTACCCCGTAGAATAACACGTTGGAAACCAAACGTAGCCCAAGCATGCTTGACATAATCTTCCACCAAAGGAAACGCTAACCGTTGACCAATAATAACCGTATAACGTATTAGTAAATTTCTGACAGATATCTTCAACCACGGTAATTGGAATAACGACTTTAGCACCCAAATTAGTACTCACACTCGTTGAAGCAGAATCTTGTAACTTAGGATTAGTATCAATATTCGAAGTATCCTCAACAGGTTTACTAAGATCAGTTTCAACAAGACTTAGAACATCATGTCGTGAAGGTGAATCGTTAAATGTAACTTTATGACCAGAATTACCAATCAATACCCCATCATCACACGACTTCTCACCAACAGCCATAGGGCTGCTATATGTGTTCTTAACCTCCTCAACCAGCGTACTCTTTAGATTAGTACCAGCTAACGCGTCATGAGATCCCATTGAACCAGTACCACCCTCATTAGGAAGCTTAAAACTCCCCGTTTTACCCGACAAACCTGTACGCTTAAGGATTGACTTCAACGGCTTGTTCTCATTAACAATAACATTACCATCAATATTCTTAATCCTAGCAGCCAACCCTTTAGTTGAAGCAGACTTCCCTTTATTCAAGAACCCCGATTCCATCTTTCCAATACCCACGTACTACACGAATGACTTCCAGCAACTAAACCCAATTGCACCTTAATTCTCACACTAACAGCAGCAAAAGCGTGCACTATTATGAAGCAAAACTCAAACAGGTTACGTGCAAATCCAATAGAAACAAACCCCAAACGGAATTCGTAAGCAATATAGCCCAAAACCACACAACGATCCAAGAAAATAAACCCTAAAAGTTTAGAACACTAAGCAACAGAGAATCGTTAGAGTACCAAAGATCAAATACGCAACAGTAACGAAACCCTAAAGAGAGAATCGAATAGCATGTAAACTTAATCAAAACCTGATTAATAATGCATATAAGATAGAAGAATCGTTCCTTGTATAGGAGCAATCAAACCGACTTAAGCAAACAATAAGGAAACGATTAGCAAAACCAAAAGGCGGTTTAAACCCTAACCGTATGCAGCACAAAATTAATCCCTTTGAGAATGAATTTAGTAACGATTTCAATTAATTAGAGCTAAACACAAAGGTTTAGAACTAGAATAATCAAGATCGCACAAGAGTTGAATGATTAAGGGCTAATAAAGGTGAAGATCGATTGAAAATAGTTAGGGTTAAAAGCTCTTCTGGGATATTGACGTTATTAGCTGTTTGGTAGGGGATCATGGCATGAAGGTTACTGGTTCGTGAAACTTTGAGTCTCTATTAGCTCCATGATTTTCTCTCGGATTGTGTTGGAGAATGGCTCAAGGTTTTCTTTGGTCGGTTATACAAGTTCAAGCTCTATGTGGATGTGTTCACATGGAAGATTGATGGAAGTTCTATGATGGCTATATTCTTGGTGCTACTTTAGTGAATCATGTTTTAATTCCTATTTTTATTCACTTGTATAGTCATTGTAGGTGGTAAGTTTTCTATTATGTAAGTTATAAGAATGGTGTGTCATTCTTATATTCGAGTTTGTAAGTGTCCTTAGGGACTGAGGTGAGGGATATCACCCTCACCCTATTGTACCTCAACGTTTTTTGGA
>LBNU01006580.1:0-14582 GCA_014162995.1 Artemisia annua | reverse complement strand
TCTTATCATGTAAGGGACAAATTGCCCTCATAAAGTTTGCCTTTAGGTACAATGGATCTTATCATGTAAGTGACAATTGCTCTTATAAAGTGTGCAAGCATTAGGGACAACGTCTATCATCATGTAAAGGGCAATTGCTGTCATCAAGTGTGCAAGCGTTTAGGGAGAATGGCTCCCATAAAGTAAGCAACAATTGCTCTCATCAAGTGAGCCTTTAGGGATAACGGCTCTTATCATGTAAGGGATAAATTGCCATCATAAAGTTAGCCTTTAGAAACAACGGATCTCATCATCTAAGTGACAATTGCACTTATCAAAGGTGCAAGCATTAGGGACAACGGCTATCATCATGTAAAAGGCAATTGCTCTCATAAAGTGAGCAAGCGTTTAGGGATAACGACTCCCATAAAGTAAGATAAAATTGCTCTCAACAAGTGAGCCTTTAGGTACAACGGCTCTTATCATTTAACGAAAAAATTGCCATGATAAAGTTAGCCTTTAGGGACAACGCATCTCATCATGTAAGTGACAATTACTCTTATCAAGTATGCAAGCATTAGGGACAACGGCTATCATCATGTAAAGGGCAATTTCTCTCATCAAGTGGGCAACCGTTTAGGGACAACGGCTCTCATAAAGTAAGGTACAATTGCTCTCAACAGGTGAGCCTTTAGGGACAACGGCTCTTATCATGTAAGGGAGAAATTGGCCTCATAAAGTTGGCCATTAGGGACAACGGATCTCATCATGTAGGTGACAGTTGCTCTTATCAATGGTGCAAGCATTAGGGGCAATGGCTATCATCATGTAAAGGGAANTAGGGACAACGGCTCTCATAAAGTAAGGTACAATTGCTCTCAACAGGTGAGCCTTTAGGGACAACGGCTCTTATCATGTAAGGGAGAAATTGGCCTCATAAAGTTGGCCATTAGGGACAACGGATCTCATCATGTAGGTGACAGTTGCTCTTATCAATGGTGCAAGCATTAGGGGCAATGGCTATCATCATGTAAAGGGAAATTGCTCTCATCATGTGAGCAAGCGTTTATGGACAACGGCTCCCAAAAAGTAAGGTACAATTGCTCTCAACAAGTGAGCCTTGAGGGACAACGGCTCTTATCATGTAAGGGACAAATTGCCCTCATAAAGTTAGACTTTAGGGACAACGGATCTCATCATGTAAGTGACAATTTCTCTTACCAAAGGTTCAAGCAATAGGGACAATGGCTATCAACATGTAAAGTGCAATTGCTCTTTTCAAGTGAGCAAGCGTTTAGGGACAACGACTCCCATAAAGTAAGGTACAATTGCTCTCAACAAGTGAGCCTTCAGGGACAACGACTCTTATCTTGTAAAGGAAAAATTGCCCTCATAAAGTTAGCCTTTAGGGACAACGGATCTCATCATGTAATTGGCAATTGCTCTTATCAAAGGTGCAAGCATTAGAGACAATGGCTATCATCATGTAAATGTTAATTGCTCTCATCAAGTGAGCAAGCTTTAGGGACGACTCCCATAAAGTAAGGTACAATTGCTCTCAACAAGTGAGCCTTTAGGGACAACGGCTCTTATCATGTAAGGGACAAGTTGCCCTCATAAAGTTAGCCTTTAGGTACACTGGATCTCATCATGTAAGTGACAATTGGTCTTATAAAGTGTGCAAGCATTAGGGACAACGGCTATCATCATGTAAAGGGCAATTACTCTCATCAATTGAGCAAGCGTATAGGGAGAATGGCTCCCATAAAGTAAGGTTCAATTGCTCTCGTCAAGTAAGCCTTTAGGGACAACGGCTCTTATCATGTAAGGGACAAATTGCCCTCATAAAGATAGCCTTTAGGGACAACGGATCTCATCATGTAAGTGACAATTGCTCTTATCAAAGGTGCAAGTATTAGGGACAATGGCTATCATCATGTAAAGGGCAATTGCTCTCATCAAGTGAGCTAGCGTTTACAGACAACGGCTCCAAAAAAGTAAGGTACAATTGCTCTCAACAAGTGAGCCTTAAAGGACAACGGCTCTTATCATGTGAGGGACAAATTGCCCTCATAAAGTTTGCCTTTAGGGACAACGGATCTCATCATGTAAGTGACAATTGCTCTTATAAAGGTTCAAGCATTAGGGACAATGGCTATCATCATGTAAAGGGCAATTGCTCTCATCAAGTGAGCAAGCGTTTAGGGACAACGACTCCCATAAAGTAAGATACAATTGCTCTCAACAAGTGAGCCTTTAGGGACAACGACTCTTATCTTGTAAGGGACAAATTGCCCTCATAAAGTTAGCCTTTAGGGACAACGGATCTCATCATGTAAGTGACAATTGCTCTTATAAAGGTTCAAGCATTAGGGACAATGGCTATCATCATGTAAAGGGCAATTGCTCTCATCAAGTGAGCAAGCGTTTAGGGACAACGACTCCCATAAAGTAAGATACAATTGCTCTCAACAAGTGAGCCTTTAGGGACAACGACTCTTATCTTGTAAGGGACAAATTGCCCTCATAAAGTTAGCCTTTAGGGACAACGGATCTCATCATGTAATTGGCAATTGCTCTTATCAAAGGTGCAAGCATTAGGAACAAAGGCGTTGATCGAATAAACCAAGGACCACCATTAAGCACTTTATTCATACCTTCAAGTGATGAGAACTTAAAAATGAAGAAACCATTCCGCAATATCACATGTTCAAAACCGAACCTTGCCCAAGTATGCTTGACATAATCTTCCACAATAGGAAACGCAATTCTATTACCAATGAAATAACCGTATAATGAATTAGTAAGTTTCGAGCACATATCATTAACAACGGCCATTGGAATAACTACTCTTGACCCCAAACCAGCCTCCTCATTAATACCATCAGAATGTGCATCACGAGTTACTTTAGGAGCACAAGAACCATCAGATCCTACATGTTGTGGACCATCTACACTAGCCGTAGTCATGGATTCGCCATTAACCATAGCCCCATGTACACCAGCATTTCTCAAGATAGACTTCAATGGCATACTAGCATTATTGAGAACCTTGCCCTCGATGTTACTAATCCTAGCAGCCAACCCCGTAGCCTTAGAAGGCTTGTTTCCATTCAAAAAACCAGATTCCATAACTCTCTATACCCACTTTCAATGAACAACCAGCAGTACCCAAACGCACTTGTAAAAAACTAAACCCTAGAACAGGTAACTTGCACAAACAAAAGCCACCAAACTCCTAAAGGAATTTGTTAATCAATGAAACCAGAATCACCACCAGAAACCAAGAATACCACACCCTAAACGAGTATGGAATGGAGTTAAGTACCAGCAAAACAGATTGCGCACAAACAGTTAGCCGAAACAAAAAAAGCCCCCCCCCCCAACACTAACTCGGAGAAATCCCTCTCTCCCCTAGGTAGAAATCCGGCCACCACCCTCCCCTAATTTCCGTCCATCAAATCTGCCTAATCGTCCTCTCTATCTCTCTTTTTGGGGTATACAATACGAATTTGGGCAGTGATAATCACTGGAGGGTGGTTGGTAACCTTTAATTCATATATCTCAATCGGATTTCTTCTAGTTTGATTTTCCGAAACCCTAACTTTTCATTCTATTTTATCATCGTTCTTGTTAGGGTTTTTGATCGCTGTGGGTTACTAGATCGCACCTATTATTACTGTTATTTGATGTCGGTGTTAATTCGCTGGTCTTTATAAGGTGTGATCATTATTNGGATTCGATTGGAATTAAAGAGATGTGCAGCAACCAGAGATAATCGACCTTAAATAAGTATATCAGTCCAAAAGAACCGACTTAATTAGGATAAAATAAGGAACGATTGAATAAATAACATGGCGGCTAAAAACCCTATAAGAAAATCGATTTCACCAAATCTAAAACAAACCCTTAGATCCAAGCAACGATTAGAAGTAACCAATAATAAAGGTATTAATCACTAGTGAGATCAATCGTTCCATAAATCAAAGAGGTTGGAGCAAAACCCTAACCGACCTAATTGTAAAATCGTTGTTTTTAGGGTTTATTGCAACCGACCTTTATCTCTTATTTATATTCGGTTTGCTGGATCTATTCCATCGTTTTGCACATAGTTTAATCAATTTTTTGGTTAAAGCGTCTCACTCGTTGTGAGATCTCTCGGATTTCGTATTCAGTGTGCAAAAGATTGGTAGGGTACTGGATTTGGTGATCGCTTGCTGCTGCTCTTCCTTCAAGTCTTATAGAAACCCTTTATTAGGGTTTGTGTTTTCAGCGTGCAAGGATGTGTTTGGTTTGTTTCCTGGTGTGCTTAAACGATCAACAAACCTGGTCTAGGGTTTGATTATTTTTGTCGATAGGCTCATATCCCTTAATTAGGGTTTGTTGTACCGAATGGTTGGAAGTTGGATTTGGTTTCGTGTATGGTTGTGAATTGATTCATAATGGTGGATTTCATAATGGTTGTGGGTATAGAGAGATGTTTGTCGAATGTTGATTTCAAGGCTTGCTGCTGATTGCATATTCATTCTTATTTGCAACCTTTACTATAGGGTTCAAAGCGTGCAAGTTCTTGTGGTTTGGGTTCCTGATTTGTGAATTAACGTTACTGTATGGTGATTGCAAGTTTTGGAGCCATGGTTTTGCTATTCGTTCATAGTGGGCTGGTGTAATCAAGTTAAGAGTGTTATATTTTATGTGATTCTGCTGCTATCTCGAATAGTGTTGGAAGGGAGGTGTATTGCATTGTGACTTGATCATTGGATGTCTTCATGTGTTTCACTCGTATTTGTTGGAAGATTGGTTCAAGTTCGGATATGCTGGAAGGTTAGGTCGCTTAGACCATTGTTTATGCTTCAAGTTCAATTTGCTACGGAAGTCACTCTTATTAGATTATGCTTGCATAATACTAATAGAAGACGCAATTGGTTGAAGCTGGACGTTCGCATGTTTATGATCTGGATCGCTAGGATGACTAAGAAGACTTAAATATTTATTTGAGTTGTGATGTATTGTATTTTTATTGCTAGTCATGGTTAGTAGTATTTAGATCTGTTAGTTATAAGAATGGCCTGTCATTCTTATATAGTGGTAGTGGTAGTGTCCTTAGGGACTTCGATGAGAGACTCACTCTCATCCATTGTACTGAAACGTTTTCTTTATTAATGTATTTTACCAGGGTGCAGGATTACTCCTCTTTACCCAAAAAAAAAAACAGTTAGCCGAAACCCTAATTTAGGGATCTTAGATTCGAAAACAGCAACCAAACGTGATTACCAATGTGCAGCAATAAACCTCGATCAACCTAAAAACCCTAAATCATTTTTTTCAATTCGTCCCTAGATCTCTTGTTTCTCTGATTCCTCTTGTTAATTTAGTGATTAACACTTGTTTTTCATTGATTAATCTTGTAGGGTCAGTTTAACATTGAGTTTCTTTGGGTCGTTTGAATTAAAAACGATTTAGGGGTTTCCAATTGTCTAATCGTTTTTCACCATTATCCTCTCTACATCCTTTAATTCTTGTTTCTACTTGTTTATCCTATTGATTTAGGGATTCAATTAGTTGCTTGTTTTTAAGGATTAAAGTGGTTTTTGGTGTTGATCGTTTTCATTGGGGTTATAGCCGCCACTTGGGTATGAGATCGATTCTTATCTATTCTTTATCATTAAGTCGGTTTCACTGATTCATATATATATAAGGTCGATCTCTTCTTTTGCACATTGCTTTAATCGTCTATTGATTGAAGGTATCCATTCTACGAATCCCAATTTAGGGTTTCGTTATTATTTTGTGCATAAGGTTGTTTGCTGAATTATAAAGTTCACCGCCTTTGGGATCTTTCAAGGGATTAAGATAATCGGTTCTGAATTATAATTTATTGCTTGATCTCTTGTTGTGATGGTTGGATCTATACTGAATGATTATAAAACCTTATTGGTTTTTATATTCTATCGTGTTTGGATGCTGGAAGTATACCCATGTTAGGGTATTATTTATTTGCTGGTCTGATCGTTATGGGCTGTGATATGATTATGTTTGTATGTGGGTTATGGGAGAGATGGAAGTTGGATTTGGTAGTATCATCATTGGTTTCAATTGATGATTCTGTTGGCTGTAATGTCTATGGCTGTGTTTTCATTGCACACTTGGTGGTCGTTTGGGTTGTTTTGTGATTCTTCTACTCCTACGACGACTAATGGAAGTTAGGGTTCAACCCTATCGTATGTTCAAGGCCGTGCATGTCACAATTCTGGTTCGATTTTTTTTGTATAATCTGATTTGGTCGATGAGAATTGTGACTGGTACTATGATGTTATTGCTGGAAGTTGGGGTATGTTAAACCCTATTATCGTCCTAAAACTAGTTCTTATGCACGTTGCTGCGTTTGGATTGTGAGTTTGGGGTGGTTCCGCTATTGGACAGATCCTAGCTTGGTACTCATGATGAGCCACCTTACGAGGGGTTTATGATGGTTAGGACCTGTTATTGTGGATGTTGAGCTGCTATTGTGGATTTGGGTTGGTGCTTGTTGGTTATTCTTATTGGGGTTCAGTTTAGCATCTCAACGTACGCTGTTGGAGTGAGTTTACTTGCTGCTCTATCCGTGGTTTTAGAGTCCTTCACCAACCGATGTATGAAACTTGTGAATTGTGCTTCCATTCGAGGATGATTTTAAGATACAAGTCTACTATGGTGGTTTTTGATTGGTATATGTAAGTTAAGTTTCTCGGGTATCTTATTCAAAAATCCTTGACTCGATCAATAGTAATTCTCTTTGCGATGGATCGTTTATGGGTGGTTTGATCTTCATTTTATGGCTTGATTTTATGTATGGGATCGAAGCTGCTTTCTTTTGATGGATGTTAGGGTTTGGACCCTATTGTATGTTCATCTCTTGGTTGTCACATAGGTGCTCTAATTCTGATTCTTTTGAAGCATGGCTTGTGGGAATATGAAGATGATTATGGAAGTTTGGACTACTATGACGATTTGAAGATTCCAGGAACTATCTGCTTAGTTTGTGTTTTTTTATAGTCGTTGTAGTTTATGTTCAATGTAAGTTTATGTTTCAATGTAAGTTATAAGAATGGAGTGTCATTCTTATATGAGAGTCTGTAAGTGTCCTCAGGGACAAAGATGAGGGAAGTCACCCTCATCCTATGTACTTCAAAGCTTTTTGGTGTAATGAATTTTGCCGGGGTGAATTAGCCCTTTTACCCAAAAAAACCTCGATCAACCTTATATAAAGAGAATCAGATAACCGACTCTAATAATCCAAGAAAAGGAAGGTTCGATCAAAGAGAAAAAGTATGGCGGCTAAAAACCCTAATAACCCTATAAACTTTATGGGAGCCGTTGTCCCTAAACGCTTGCTCACTTGATGAGAGCAATTGCCCTTTACATGATGATAGCCGTTGTCCCTAATGGTAGCACACTTGATAAGAGCAATTGTCACTTACATGATGAGATCCGTTGCCCCTAAAGGCTAACTTTATGAGGGCAATTTGTCCCCTACATGATAAGAGCTGCTGTCCCTAAAGGCTCACTTTTTTAGAGCAATTGTACCTTACTTTATAGAGGCTGTTGTCCCAAAACGCTTGCTTACTTGATGAGAGCAATTGCCCTTTACATGATTATAGCTGTTGTCCCTAATGCTTGCACACTTGATAAGAGCAATTGTCACTTACATGATGAGATCCGTTGTCCCTAAAGGCTAACTATATGAGGGCAATTTGTCCCTTACATGATAAGAGCCGTTGTCCGTAAAGGCTCACTTGTTGAGAGCAATTGTACCTTACTTTATGGGAGCCGTTGTCCCTAAACGCTTGCTCACTTGATGAGAGCAATTGCCCTTTACATGATTATAGCTGTTGTCCCTAATGCTTGCACACTTGATAAGAGCAATTGTCACTTACATGATGAGATCCGTTGTCCCTAAAGGCTAACTATATGAGGGCAATTTGTCCCTTACATGATAAGAGCCGTTGTCCGTAAAGGCTCACTTGTTGAGAGCAATTGTACCTTACTTTATGGGACCGTTGTCCCTAAACGCTTGCTCACTTGATGAGAGCAATTGTCCTTTACATGATGATAGCAGTTGTCCCTAATGCTTGCACACTTGATAAGAGCAATTGCCACTTGCATGATGAGATCCGTTGTCCCTAAAGGCTAATTTTATGAGGGTAATTTGTCCCTTACATGATAAAAGCTGCTGTCCATAAAGCTCACTTGTTGAGAGCAATTGTACCTTACTTTATGGGAGCCGTTGTCCCTAAACGCTTGCTCACTTGATGAGAGCAATTGCCCTTTACATTATTATAGCTGTTGTCCCTAACGCTTGCACACTTGACAAGAGCAATTATCNCCCTTACATGATAAAAGCTGCTGTCCATAAAGCTCACTTGTTGAGAGCAATTGTACCTTACTTTATGGGAGCCGTTGTCCCTAAACGCTTGCTCACTTGATGAGAGCAATTGCCCTTTACATTATTATAGCTGTTGTCCCTAACGCTTGCACACTTGACAAGAGCAATTATCACTTACATGATGAGATCTGTTGTCCCTAAAGGCTAACTTTATGAGGGCAATTTGTCCCTTACATGATAAGAGTCATTATCCCTAAAGGCTTACTTGTTGAGAACAATGGACCTTACTTTATGGGACCGTTGTCCCTAAATGCTTGCTCACTTGATGAGAGCAATTGCCCTTTACCTGATGATAGCCGTTGTCCCTAATGCTTGCACACTTGATAAGAGCAATTGTCACTTACATAATGAGATCCGTTGTCCCTAAAGGCTAACTTTATGAGGGTAATTTGTCCCTTACATGATAAATCTGCTGTCCATAAAGCTCACTTGTTGAGAGCAATTGTACCTTACTTTATGGGAGCCGTTATCCCTAAACGCTTGCTCACTTGATGAGAGCAATTGCCCTTTACATGATGATAGCGGTTGTCCGTAATGCTTGCACACTTGATAAGAGCAATTGTCACTTACATGTTGAGATCCGTTGTCCCTAAAGACTAACTTATGAGTGTAATTTGTCCCTTACATGATAAGAGCTGCTGTCCCTAAAGACTCACTTTTTGAGAGCAATTGTATGTTACTTTATGGGAGCTGTTGTCCCTAAACGCTTGCTCACTTGATGAGAGCAATTACCCTTTACATTATTATAGCTGTTGTCCCTAATGCTTGCACACTTGACAAGAGCAATTGTCACTTACATGATGAGATCCGTTGTCCCTAAAGGCTAACTTTATGAGGGCAATTTGTCCCTTACAAGATAAGAGTCATTATCCCTAAAGGCTTACTTGTTGAGAGCAATGGACTTTACTTTATGGGACCGTTGTCCCTAAATGCTTGCTCACTTGATGAGAGCAATTGCCTTTTATATGATGATAGCCGTTGTCCCTAATGCTTGCACACTTGATAAGAGCAATTGTCACTTACATAATGAGATCCGTTGTCCCTAAAGGCTAAGTTTATGAGGGCAATTTATCCCTTACATGATAAGAGCCGTTGTCCCTAAAGGCTCACTTGTTGAGGGCAATTGTACCTTACTTTATGGGAGCCGTTGTCCCAAAACGTTTGCTCACTTGATGAGAGCAATTACCCTTTACATGATGATAGTCGTTGTCCCTAATGCTTGCACACTTGATAAGAGCAATTGTCACTTACCTGATGAGATCCGTTGTCCCTAAAGGCTAACTTTATGAGGGCAATTTGTCCCTTACATGATAAAAGCTGCTGTCCCTAAAGCTCACTTGTTGAGAGCAATTGTCCCTTACTTTATGGGAGCCGTTGTCCCTAAACGCTTGCTCAATTGATGAGAGCAATTGCCCTTTACATGATGATAGCCGTTGTCCCTAATGGTAGCACACTTGATAAGAGCAATTGTCACTTACATGATGAGATCCGTTGTCCCTAAAGGCTAACTTTATGAGGGCAATTTGTCCCTAACATGATAAGAGCTGCTGTCCCTAAAGGCTCACTTTTTGAGAGCAATTGTACCTTACTTTATGGAAGCTGTTGTCCCTAAACGCTTGCTTACTTGATGAGAGCAATTGCCCTTTACATGATTATGGCTGTTGTCCCTAACGCTTGCACACTTGATAAGAGCAATTGTCACTTACATGATGAGATCCGTTGTCCCTAAAGGCTAACTTTATGAGGGCAATTTGTCCCTTACATGATAAGAGCCGTTGTCCCTAAAGGCTCACTTGTTGAGAGCAATTGTACCTTACTTTATGGGACCGTTGTCCCTAAACGCTTGCTCACTTGATGAGAGCAATTGTCCTTTACATGATGATAGCCGTTGTCCCTAATGCTTGCACACTTGATAAGAGCAATTGTCACTTACATGATGAGATCCGTTGTCCCTAAAGGCTAACTTTATGAGGGTAATTTGTCCCTTACATGATAAAAGCTGCTGTCCATAAAGCTCACTTGTTGAGAGCAATTGTACCTTACTTTATGGGAGCCGTTGTCCCTAAACGCTTGCTCACTTGATGAGAGCAATTGCCCTTTACATGATGATAGCCGTTGTCCCTAATGCTTGCACACTTGATAAGAGCAATTGTCACTTACATGATGAGATCCGTTGTCCCTAAAGGCTAACTTTATGAGGGCAATTTGTCCCTTACATGATAAGAGCCGTTGTCCCTAAAGGCTCACTTGTTGAGAGCAATTGTACCTTACTTTATGGGAGCCGTTGTCCCTAAACGCTTGCTCACTTGATGAGAGCAATTGCCCTTTACATGATGATAGCCGTTGTCCCTAATGCTTGCACACTTGATAAGAGCAATTGTCACTTACATGATGAGATCCGTTGTCCCTAAAGGCTAACTTTATGAGGGCAATTTGTCCCTTACATGATAAGAGCCGTTGTCCCTAAAGGCTCACTTGTTGAGAGCAATTGTACCTTACTTTATGGGAGCCGTTGTCCCTAAACGCTTGCTCACTTGATGAGAGCAATTGCCCTTTACATGATGATAGCCGTTGTCCCTAATGCTTGCACACTTGATAAGAGCAATTGTCACTTACATGATGAGATCCGTTGTCCCTAAAGGCTAACTTTATGAGGGCAATTTGTCCCTTACATGATAAGAGCCGTTGTCCCTAAAGGCTCACTTGTTGAGAGCAATTGTACCTTACTTTATGGGAGCCGTTGTCCCTAAACGCTTGCTCACTTGATGAGAGCAATTGCCCTTTACATGATGATAGCCGTTGTCCCTAATGCTTGCACACTTGATAAGAGCAATTGTCACTTACATGATGAGATCCGTTGTCCCTAAAGGCTAACTTTATGAGGGCAATTTGTCCCTTACATGATAAGAGCCGTTGTCCCTAAAGGCTCACTTGTTGAGAGCAATTGTACCTTACTTTATGGGAGCCGTTGTCCCTAAACGCTTGCTCACTTGATGAGAGCAATTGCCCTTTACATGATGATAGCCGTTGTCCCTAATGCTTGCACACTTGATAAGAGCAATTGTCACTTACATGATGAGATCCGTTGTCCCTAAAGGCTAACTTTATGAGGGCAATTTGTCCCTTACATGATAAGAGCCGTTGTCCCTAAAGGCTCACTTGTTGAGAGCAATTGTACCTTACTTTATGGGAGCCGTTGTCCCTAAACGCTTGCTCACTTGATGAGAGCAATTGCCCTTTACATGATGATAGCCGTTGTCCCTAATGCTTGCACACTTGATAAGAGCAATTGTCACTTACATGATGAGATCCGTTGTCCCTAAAGGCTAACTTTATGAGGGCAATTTGTCCCTTACATGATAAGAGCCGTTGTCCCTAAAGGCTCACTTGTTGAGAGCAATTGTACCTTACTTTATGGGACCGTTGTCCCTAAATGCTTGCTCACTTGATGAGAGCAATTACCCGTTACATGATGATAGCCGTTGTCCCTAATGCTTGCACACTTCATAAGAGCAATTGTCACTTACATGATGAGATCCGTTGTCCCTAAAGGCTAAGTTTATGAGGGCAATTTATCCCTTACTTGATAAGAGCCGTTGTCCCTAAAGGCTCACTTGTTGAGGGCAATTCTACCTTACTTTATGGGAGCCGTTGTCCCAAAACGTTTGCTCACTTGATGAGAGCAATTACCCTTTACATGATGATAGTCGTTGTCCCTAATGCTTGCACACTTGATAAGAGCAATTGTCACTTACCTGATGAGATCCGTTGTCCCTAAAGGCAAACTTTATGAGGGCAATTTGTCCCTTACACTATAAAAGCTGTTGTCCCTAAAGCTCACTTGTTGAGAGCAATTGTACCTTACTTTCTGGGAGCCGTTGTCCCTAAACACTTGCTCACTTGATGAGAGCAATTGCCCTTTACATGATGATAGCCATTGTCCCTAATGGTAGCACACTTGATAAGAGCAATTGTCACTTACATGATGAGATCCGTTGTCCCTAAAGGCTAACTTTATGAGGGCAATTTGTCCCCTACATGATAAGAGCTGCTGTCCCTAAAGGCTCACTTTTTTAGAGCAATTGTACCTTACTTTATGGAAGCTGTTGTCCCTAAACGCTTGCTTACTTGATGAGAGGAATTGTCTTTTACATGATTATAGCTGTTGTCCCTAACGCTTGCACACTTGATAAGAGCAATTGTCACTTACATGATGAGATCCGTTGTCCCTAAAGGCTAACTTTATGAGGGCAATTTGTCCCTTACATGATAAGAGCCGTTGTCCCTAAAGGCTCACTTGTTGAGAGCAATTGTACCTTACTTAATGGGACCGTTGTCCCTAAAGGCTAACTTAATGAGGGCAATTTGTCCCTTACATGATAAGAGCCGTTGTCCCTAAAGGCTCACTTGTTGAGAGCAATTGTACCTTACTTTATGCGACCGTTGTCCATAAACGCTTGCTCACTTGATGAGAGCAATTGCCCTTTACATGATTATAGCTGTTGTCCCTAACGCTTGCACACTTGATAAGAGAAATTGTCACTTACATGAAGAGATCCGTTGTCCCTAAAGGCTAAGTTTATGAGGGCAATTTATCCCTTACATGATAAGAGCCGTTGTCCCTAAAAGCTCACTTGTTGAGGGCAATTGTACCTTACATTATGGGAGCCGTTGTCCCAAAACGTTTGCTCACTTGATGAGAGCAATTACCCTTTACATGATGATAGTCGTTGTCCCTAATGCTTTTTGGGTAAAAAGGATTCACCCTGGCAAAAATATATTAAATCACAAAAAATGTTTAAGTAAATGGAATGTGGCATTGAACATGGCACATTAACCTCAAGCAACGCTTGAACAACCACGCAACACTAGACACTCCCTCACCATAACTTTTGATCGTCATACTCCAATCACCTAGACTCTCTTTGATCATCTATTTCATGTTTCTTTAATTTTCATCCAACAGAATACTACATACCTCTAACTTGCAAGAGGAGAAACAAGTATCAAGCAAATTACAAGTGTGGTGTCTATGAGTAGTGCCTTCCACTTACTATGTCTACTTGATCTGTATCTTGATATACATCAAGTGTATTACTATTTTATTATTTGATATGATCATTGTGATCTTGTTGAGATCTTGGGGATCTCTTGAAGTGTGAGTGATACTAGTATTTGATTCAAGTGGATCAAGATGATTGTGAGATTGTGGGATCTGTTGTGTGTAGCTAGATCGTGATGACAGGCTACAAATGGGACATGTCGGAAAGATATGTAGTTAAAATATCAAGAAACTTGATCGGGTGTGTTAAGTTTAGATTCAGTCTAGGAATAAAACCAGAGAAGGACATAGTTGAGATATCGATTGGCGTAGCAGTGAAGAAGTTCACAATTGTCACTCGACCACGAATCTAGTGGTTCTCACAGAAAAACCAAGTATCATAATCATTAAGGTAAAGTAGCTCCCGCCTACCCTTGAAAGGTATTTTTCATGAAACGGTATCTCTGTTGCAGGCAACAGATTGCTTGTTCCAAATGTGATTATTTATCGGCATAGAAAACACTTCTCTGAATGTCTAGATAAGTTAGGCAGGTGGATACGTCATTTTTTAGTCGCGGGAAAAAAGTATCCCAGTGTGTGTGGATAACCTACACATACCGTGAGAGTGTAAATCCTTCAGTTGAAAATAATGGTTATGTGTCTTCTTTTCTATCCCACATCTTTATGCCTACTCTAATTATACCTAGGAGTAGGCCGATTAGTTAATGTTTGATCGGATTCCGATGATTAGTGATTCGTATGGGTATCAACTACTAATCAGAATTGAATTCAAAGTTTTCTTCAGAAAAGGAAATTTTTATATGAAACTTCTAAAAGCAAAACGGATATAGATTCTCAGCGGTAAACTATTGTACGATCTTTCCCCTTAACCCTGTACGTTCCGTTTCTATGTTATGCGCTCCCATGCAAAGGAAACTAGATTGACCTACAAATGTTTAAGTGTGCGAAAAATCCATACTTATTAGCTTTTGAGGGTAAGCACTTAGATTGTACTGATATACCATCGGTAGTTTAGTTATTAGCATGGAACATTAAGCAATCTTATTTTACACGATGTTCTTCGAAGGTTGTCTAAAACTTCAATTAATTCTATCACTGTAGACCACGGTTTGCTCA
>LBNU01006579.1:21158-33210 GCA_014162995.1 Artemisia annua | reverse complement strand
AGCCAAAAACGACTTTTAAAAGTAAAAAGTCAAAATTGCCATCTTTACTACCTAGTTTCATTGGCTGAATTTGTACCTTATCTTGTATCCTTCTACGTTCATCCTCATGTGACGCTTTGTGATCATTCGTTAAAGCGTCAGCCTTTCCTCTTCTGGAAAGAACAGCTCTACAATCTCCTAAGTTCGAGACAAAAAGTTCCTTCCCTTTGATTAGCGCTGTAACACAACAAGCGCCACTCTCTAATCCCTGTAAGTCGTCACCACATACCATTCAGTTTTTCTATGCAACTTTCATTTTCACATTCTAAGTCAAACATATAACTTCACATATTCATCATTAAGATAGATTTAGTTAAATGTCAGTTAAAGTCAAGCTAACTAGTAACGGTCTTACTACGGATGTTAAATTGTTAACCACTAGACAAGTACATGAAAATTTATTCTGATGGATATAGAATATCGCAAGTTGAAAAATGGCCATTTCAAGTATGACCAAGTCTAGATCTTGAAATAGTAAACATATATGTGAACAACTCCTAACAACACTTGAACTTAAATATAGATTATTAGAACTATTCAAATGTTGTTCAACAAATAACTGAAAGTGCTTGACAAATAGAATTATTTGACTCATGGTTACGAAAGCCTTCTAGAATGTAAACTGAATGTTTTAGATTCCCAGCTATCATACTTGGTCTTTTCTATTTAAAAAATTGTTTAACTTTTCTTACTAAAAATGACAACCATATTTTATTAGACTGCATGATTTTGAACAACAGAAGACTTTTTATTTGCATTTACATCTCCATAATTTATCGCAAGTTGCTTATCCTCGCAAACTATGGGGTGTTTGGATGTGCATTTTAGAAGTGACTGCCTAATGTTTATTGATCATAATCGAATAATCAATTGTGATACAATCGCTTATAAGAGGCAAACCTCGAAACTAGATAACTAAAAGCAGAATTTCTTTATCTGAACATAAAAAACCAATATAATCCATTTTAAACTTTGGCATTTTTAATAAGTATGAGTATGTAAAGAAAGCTAATATGAACACATTAACACGAAAATCCGAACCTGTTTAAGGAATTCATCATCTGTTTTCATGAATGCGGCTTTAACAACTTCTTCCGTTGTTGCATTCTCAGAACAGTTCTCCAACATCTCGAATACATTTGTGTGCAGATTCTTCGATACATAATCCGCAGCCTTACTACCTCCATGTCCATCATAAACACCAAAGAACCCCTATTTTCACAACCAAATGTAAATCAATACATTACAAAATGATTCCAGTTTCAACTTTTATTAAACAAACTAATTTAAATAAATTACAACTTACGTATTCAACTTTGTTTTGGAAACAGAAATTTAAGGGTAATTTCGTATCGTCCCCTAAAAATTTAGGCATTTTAGAGTGTACTTGTAATTGCTTAACTGTTACTGCTTATTTTTAAGTAAAAATAAGCAGTTTGAATTGCTTGGATCATCCATATAACTTCCACCAACCGTTTTCAGTAAGTATGCTTATTTCATAGTGCTTATTTGAAATCAAATTAATATTACTTTTTTACCATCATATCTTACCTTACCCAGAATCCGTTATAAATGTATTAGATCGAAAATTTCTAAACTTATTGCATCTTTCTACAAAATAAGCAAATCCAAACACTATTTTCCTCAAGTGCTTATTTTTAAGCAGTTTATAATTTGCTTATTTATAAACTACAAACAAGACAATACAAGATACCCAAATCATATACAATTACTAAAACATACCATTTCTGTATTCGAAGACGAGACAATGGAATAAGCATCTTCCATAAACGACTTCCGTCCCTTAACTGAACAAACCCCAACGCCGAACCCACTAGCCGAAAACATACCCTTTACACATCTCTCTTGACCCTTTTCAGGCAAGAACTTACCACCTTCAGATTCAATGACTTGGAGCACATTTGGTATCTCAATCATGGGTGGTCTTTTTCGCTTCTTCAAGACGGTTAACGGGTCTCGCGGCGAGAGGTTTGAAATGTCTGGAGGCATGGTTGGGGTGATGGGAGGGGGAAGTGAGTTGGGGTTTGATTGTTTGTTAAAAGGAGAGAATATGGGTGAATTTGTAACGGCTATTTTGAATATGAGGATGGGCTGTTAAGGGTATTTTTGACTTTTTGTGTATTTTGTGAGTGGAATGACTACATTGCCCTTGATGGATTCTTGATTTCTAATTTTTTACAGTTTTGTTCTAATTGAGAGTCAAAAAATATTTGATATGTGAAGCTAACTAGCTAAGCGAGATTTTTATCAACATTTTTGTTTTTTTGTTTTTTTTTTTTTCGTTTTTTTTTTTTTTTTTTTTTTTTTTTTTTTTTTTTTTTTTTTTTTTTTTTTTTTTTTTTTTTTTTTTTTGTTTTGATAACCATGGTTTCCGACCTTTTTGGCCAACTAATCCACGGGGTTTGAACCCACCCCACACAGACTCAAAGCAGGTGAAGCCCTCCTTTTTTAGGAGGTTGGCGTGGCCACTTAAGATTGTTTGCACCTAGAGGTTGGCGTGGCCAATTAAGATTGTTTGCACCTAGCAGAAATTGAACTTGAGACCTCACACATTTTAGAGTGATAGTCACAAACCCTTATACCACTAGGCCACCCTTAAGTGGTTCTCAACATAATGTTGTTGAGTAAATTGTAGGAGGAACTTTGGTGTGCATGTATCGTTTCTGCAAAGCTCGTGCATGTACTTTCAAAATTTCATACTTTCTCATGTTAAGCGACGAAATTTGCACACCAAAGTTTCTTACACAAAATTGCACTTGCACTTTCAAAGTTATCGGGACTACGCCTGGAATTTGACCATAACACAACAATGTTTTCTACTATTTACTCATGTATCTTTTTATATGTTAAATTTGTATGTGTCGGTTAACTAAATTGACTTAAGTCGAATTGAGTATAGATGTGCAATAAAAGTCTAAATAAGTAAATAGGTTCATCACGTTTTTTAAAATGAAAGCTCAAACAATCTCTGAGGTGCCGTTTGGTTGGGGTATATTGGGGGAAATTAATGGCATTTGCATTTTAATTTTCCTCAAATACTAATGAGGGAATTGAAAATTTCATGAATTGCCAAAATGAGAGAAATTAAAATGACTTCACAAAGTGAAGAATTTTCATTTACTTGGAAAATTTTTTTATAAACTTTTTTTCTTAGTGTTTTTTATAAACTTTTAAATAGAATATTTATGATTTTTCTTATAAACTTTTTTTTTATAAACTTTTTTTATAAACTTATTCTATAAACTTTTTTTTTTTTTTTTTTTTTTTTTTTTTTTTTTTTTTTTTTTTTTTTTTTTTTTTTTTTTTTTTTTTTTTTTTTTTTTTTATAAATTTTTATAATTTTTTTATAAACTTTTTTTATAAATTTTTTATAAACTTTTTTTATAAACTTTTTTTTTTTATAAAACTTTCTTTTTTTATAAATTTTTTTAAACTTTTTTTTTAAATTTTTTATAAACTTTTTTATAAACTTTTTTTATAAATTTTTTATAAACTTTTTTATAAACTTTTTTTATAAATTTTTTTTATAAATTTTTATAAACTTTTTTTATAATTTTTTTTATAAACTTTTAAATAGAATATTTATGAAATTTATATTAAAAAAATATTAAAAAAATTATAAATTTCTGTCAACCAAACATGCGAAAATATTTTAAATTCTGGAATTTTAAATTTTCAATAATTTAAATTTTCTAGAATTTAAAATTCCGGAATTTCAAATTCTCAACCAAACGCCCCTTGAGTTTGTTTCAAATTTCTCGTTTTCGTGTCAAACTAAAATCGAGGATTTTAAACTCTACTTGACTCGATCGCACCTAGGATTACATTCATGAAAAAGTTAGTATCTTGCAATGTTTGTATTCATTCTATCCGTCAAGGATAAACAAATGCGAAACAGTAGATAAATTAGTAATTGATAAATGGGTTTTGCTAAACAATGCCCACCGGGCAATGTTTAGTATATATATAAATGGAAACTTGAACTTTGTTAAATAAAAAAAGAGATATATTTAAGTTAATTTTTATTCATTTATTGTGCATTAAATACATAATTAGTTTAAATATGAAAAAAACAGATTGATTAATGCACCTTAATCATTGCCCAGTAGGCAATGTTTAGCAAAACCCTTGATAAATTCTTATGTGGAAATATAGTAGTTAAGAATTGTAGACTTGAATTTAATGTTACTGCAGTCCTTTATCTTCATTAAGCATTTTAATATAGTGGGACATACTTTTGAATGTGACATTGATATCTTATCTTTCGATTCTACTATTCTAGTTGAGCAATTCGTAACTTTGTTAATAGACACTCATTCAAACTGACCATAATATCCATTAAATGTCATAAATCTATAATACTTATAAGGCATGAATATGTATTATTAAATTTAAAATGCTTAAAATTTAAATAACGAGGCTATGTACAACCCGTGCGATGCACGGAATGTGTCTTAGTTTTGATAGCTAAATATTTAGTTTGTGTTTATGATATTTGAAATAGAATGGATCTACTAAGAAGAAAAAATAAAATGAGAAGAGTGAGAAAAGTTTCCAACCACACAATTCAAATAAGAGAGAGAAATTTAAGGGGAGATGCATCTATTTTTGTAGGTGCATCTCAAATGTGTGGTTGTGGTTTCTTCTCATCCTTCTCATTTTAGTTTTTCTTCTCATTTGATCCTAACTCTTTGAAATAAATATAAGTATGGCTTTTGCTATTGACTCTATTGTTTATTATTTGAACTAATATTGTTTTAGTTATGGTTTTTCTTTTTATTTATTTGGGAGTATGGGTTCCTTTGTTTTTCATGATATACTTACTTACTTGCTGACCCGTGTGGTCATAATTAGTATCATGTTGACTCGTGTGGGATGGCCGAAACAATTTTTTTTTCCGAAAAAGCATTAGATGGGAGGGTTAAGATGAAAAAAAAAAAAAAATTAACACATGAAGTCGCGAAAAAAATACAATAATGGGTTAGCGGTCCTCACTAAGCTTCGCCCTTGTGTGAGAGTAGTACGTAATTTTCTCTATCAATATTTGCGGGCGAGAGAAGAAGTATGTTTTTTTCAAAGCATAACAAATAAGTTCACAAATTTAGGTTAACAATATGTTTGAAATTTCATTTTCTTTAATTTTAAATTACGAAAAGTCACGACAAAGAAGAGTGAAATTAGGTAAGTGATTCTATTTTATTAAATTCCAAATATATATATTATATAGAGTAGCGTACATATACTTTTATTGCATTTGGTTGTCAAAAGTAAAACATATATACATACTTATGCGTTACATATGCTCTAAGATTTATTAGATATGAAAATAATGATTATAAATAAAAATAATAAGAATCATATAAGAGACATGAATCACATGACCATCAAAATAAAGAATTTATTAATACATAAACTTATACAAACAAATAATCTCATATCAAACAAATTAACCTAAGTCTATGTCTAAAATAAATAAATGTTGCACAAATAAATTTTCCTAATGTTGACCACTTATTACACACGTTCAAACCATATGTAACTTCCAAATTTTATGACAATTAACACCACTAATTTCGGCATTTGTATATACAAACTTAACTGATCCATAACATCCCAATCAACACATAATCAATACCTTTTATGACCTTCCTTTTTGTACCTACACTCCTCTTTCAATCATGGATAAAAAAAAAAACGCATAAACATTGACTCCCTCATTCCTATTATACGCATACTAAAANAAAAAAAAAAAAAAAAAAAAAAAAAAAAAAAAAAAAAAAAAAAAAAAAAAAAAACGCATAAACATTGACTCCCTCATTCTTATTATACGCATACTAAAATTTACAAATACAATACACAAAGTTCTGCCATTTTTCTCTCTCAAAGATTAAAGCTTCGAATGTTGTTTGCTGTTGGGTATTGATTCGTATACACTCAACATCTCTTTGATCAATCAGATCATGGCGGCGGTATCAACATCCCATTGTATCCGCGGCCTTCAATCCCACCACTCGAACATCCCGACGATGCTTCGTTTTTCCGGCGAGGCTTTGTACATCACTGAGATCTTGTTATTTTTTCGATTTGTTTTTGGTTCTTGGTTTCAAGATCTATAAAACATATCTTGAAAGTAACATAGATAGTTATGGTTTCGGGTATTGGTTTCGTGTTTGTTGTACCAAACGAAAAAGAACAAAAATCATTGTTTTTGGTATTATATCGGCAAAACAATTTTGATGGGAGTGTGGTTTGTGGTAAATGTATTTCTTATTTATAGTATTGAGATTATTATGTGTTGTAATTGCAAAGGTGGTTCATATACTTGAAACCGTAGCAACAATTCATATTCCGCATCACTTGATATTCCGCATTCAATTTTTTTGTTTATTCCGCATCACTTGATATTCCGCATTCAATTTTTTTTTTCTAATTGATGGAAAGAATAAATGTAAATTCATGTAATTCATATACTTAAGAGGTTGCTTAAACTATGTTGTACCGTACCAACCATTTGTGCACAATACTCTTGCACATTAAATTAAGGGGTTTAACTTTTATATAGTATAGATGTTATTAGACTATTATACACTATATTAAAAATGGTAATATCATCTGCAACTAAATTAATATTTAAATATTGTTTAATCGTTAAAATTTTATCAGTTTTTGTTTCTAACCCATAAACTTATTTTCTTCGCAATAACTACAAATTGAACCCGTAAGTTTTAGATAAAGAGTCAACTACGATTTCGCAAATATAACTATTTTCTGCTATACGACATCACTTTGCGCGGGTATTGTTTAGTGTAATATAATGGGTAATAAAGGGCTATTTTGGTCATTTAAAATGTCTTTATTTTATGTTTTAGGTATAAGGATTAAGGAGTAAAAAGGGAATAAATAGTGGAGCGGGTCAAAAGGTTTTAGTTAGTTAGGTTGGGATGGGTCAAAGATCGGCCTAGCCGTTTTAAATGCAAAGAGAAAAGTCTAATTTATTGACCAAGCCTATAAAGTCAAAAGCTAATGTTTCGGAGTGAACTAATCTTTATTTAATCTACAGTTTAGGTTAGATGATGCATTAATCCTAAACAAATATAATAAGAAAGTGGAGTATAACAAAATTATGTATCCAGACGGATTATTTAAAGCATACTAATTAGGCCTCTCTTATCATATTTCTATGTTATTAGTTTAGATTAAAAAAAAAAAAAAAAAAAAAAAAAAAAAAAAAAAAAAAAAAAAAAAAAAAAAAAAAAATGGTTGGCTGCTTTTGTATATACTAGACGACGAGTACCGGGTATAGCAACGGGATTTTATAGCGGCAGATAGTTCTATTGATAAAAAAAGTTTATGGGTTATAAGCGAAAAATAATACAAGTTTGAGGATTTGGTGATTAAACATAATGTTTTGAAACCCGGTTCGACCCGGGTGGTTCAACCGGTTGAACCGTTCCTTGAAAAATGGGTCAATATAAACGGAGACAACCCGATGGTTGGGTCGAAAAACGGGTCAAATTAAACGGGTCAACCTGTAGTAATAGTTTTGTTTTAAACATATATGTATTAGTAGTTGAAATTGCTCATAATTAATTGTTTTAACATTTCCTTTTTAATTTTTTCCGCATTTTACTTTTTTAACATTTCACTTTTTACTTTGATCATTTTTGTTTATATATAGTATAGATAAGAAAAAAATGTGCATATCGCTTGAAATTTTTTTACATAAGATTTTGACGTCATGCAGTTATTTGCTATACACTTTTATTACTCCCTCCGTCCTAATTTTTTTGTCCACTATTGACTTTCGAAGTCAATTTCATTTAACTTTGACCTTAAATTATTCTTTTTGTGTTACACAATAGTTTATACTAAACATATGAATAGATTGAGTTTTAAACGTAATTTTATTGTTATAATTTTTATCAAGTATTATATAACACAAAAATAATTATTTATTGTCAAAGTTGTATAAAAAAGACTATAAAAGTCAATAGTGGACAAATAAATTGGGACGGAGAGAGTATCTTTTATGTATATTGATGATGATAGTAATAATGAAATGTTAACAATAGTCTTAAAAGCTAACTTGAGTTAAGTTGTCCCACCAACTTAAGAGTATCCTCTTCCTATTAGCGAATGCTTCAAAAAAAGGAAACATTTCAAGCTGATTTGCAAGTTTTTCAATCTGTTTCAAATCAAAGGATTGTTCTTGTAGCTGTGTACTCGCATTAAATTCAAGAACAAACTAAGTGTCTATTAATGTTCAGTTGAATTGAATCTTAACATTATTTGTCAATCAAGTGTTTTGATTAACTAGTCAGTTTTTATCAAGATTCAAAATGTGTTATGACATATCATGTTCAAAAAAATAATCTAAAAAAATAGCAAAAAATAATTTAAAGTTCAACAGTGTAACAAGAATGCACTATTTNGTCTATTAATGTTCAGTTGAATTGAATCTTAACATTATTTGTCAATCAAGTGTTTTGATTAACTAGTCAGTTTTTATCAAGATTCAAAATGTGTTATGACATATCATGTTCAAAAAAATAATCTAAAAAAATAGCAAAAAATAATTTAAAGTTCAACAGTGTAACAAGAATGCACTATTTATTGACAAAATATTCGTTAAAGTTATGTAAAAGGAGGTGATAATTTCATGCCTTAAATAGTTGGACTTATATTGTGTGTTGATTGTGCAAATCACCTTTCATTTTGCTAACGTGATAGAGCCTTAAAAAAAATTTTGAAAGCTGATTATGGCTAACGTGTTATATAAGTGCCCCATTTGGGTCGGCCTGCTTAGTAAACCAAGTATAGAACAACGTCAGCCCAACTTCTTCCAGCCCAATTCGCAAATAATATAAAAACCAAACGCTCCCAAATATTCGATCGTGGCACTTGTTACATTGTGAGCTGTGTACTAACACAATGATATGTCTTTGAAAATCCCAGTTAAGAAATTAGTTGATTACTAGTATATTCTTGTATGACAAACATTTTAATAAAGTCAGCATGCTTTTCTGGAAGTATGGATGCGTGAATCTTATGAATTCAAATCAAGGAACGAACTAAGGCTACTCACAGTAAGGCGACCCAATCTCTCTCTTTTTCCCTGCCACATTAGCTTTCTCTCTCCAGCAACATCAGCTTTCTCTCTCCAGCAACCTGCAGGCGATTTGGTGCCCCAGTAAGGCGACCTACACTACAAAAAGCATACCCCACAAAAATAACTTTTATATTTAATATACACACAAAAAGCACTCACATGAAAAAAAAAAAATAAATAAAAAAAAATAAAAATAAAAAAATAATACTCGGTCATGCCTGCAACCCTTTTGGATTTTTTTTCGTCTGGCGACCAAGTAGCCACAGTAAGGTGACCGACTAGGACTCGGTCGACTCACTCGGTCGTGCCCCTCTTCTGTGGGTAGCCTAAGGAGTAACTATTTAGCACCGCAGTATTTATAAACTTGCCAAGATGGAACCGGACACGTTTCAAGTTGTTAGAAATTTATGCAATCAGTTTACTCGTGTGACATTTCAAAAATTTCATGTCACTAATTTTAATATTTTATTATTTAACTATTCTATTTTTTTTTTAAATAATTAACTTCGTCGGAAGTTATCCGCGTACGTCATGACACGTTTAATTAATTCAACCGCGACTAGACTATGTTCAGTCTACACTTTCTATGCACCGTTGTTTCCTTACAATCCTATTTTTAAAAGTCACTTTTCACTTTTTTCATTTTTTCGTTAACTTTGCACATTTTACGTTTTACGCGATTTAAAATTTACGTTTTATGGTTTTAACAATGTAAACCAACCTTAGACTATGATAATTTTACATATTTTATGCATTTTAACCTATTTTCAAATTTACAAGTGAGTTTTATACTTGTCGTTTCATTTTTATAGTTCACGTCACTTTTATCAGGAATTGGTGTCACCAAACGCATTTTCAACTTACGGTTTCAGTTTTAAAAATGTTTAAACCCTCCGATGAATTCACCACTCATTTTAAATTACTAAAATATATTATGAAATCAAATTTTAACATTTTTAATGTTTTTTATTTTATTACTACCCGGTACTACGTTACCCGTCTTAAAAGCTCGACGTTTTAAATTACTGGGAGCAAACTACACACTACAACACACTAATAACTAAATTTAAACATTACAAACCCACTAACTAGTGGGATGGCTGGTTTTTGAGTCTCACATGGCTTGGTGATAACTCTTCTTTCACAAAATGATAACATGTGTACACCCTTGTCTCCCACTAACCACATTTATACATCATTTTATCATTTGTACATGCATTTTGATCATCCAACCTTGTTCTTATCACCCTCTTCTCCCCTTGAACGAAAATAAACAGCTCCAAACACCATTCTATTTCAATTTTTATCAAATACATTGATCTTATATTGAAGGTGTTGTAGTTCCTAGCTAGTCCTTGGGTTTGTTTCTTCGTAATCACCATCAAACATCATCATCATCAACATCAAATTTTCATGGGTTCAAGGGCTGAGTTCTTTAAAGATTTCAAGAGTTTTAAGAAGTATTCTTTCAAGGTTATTAATGGTTATAAAAGTTGGGTAAAAGATTGAAAGAAAAGGTGCAAGAGTTATTGGTAAAATCATAGGTTTTGTGGTCCATTGTTCTTGATTTTCTTGTTCTTCAAAGATTGTAAGGAAACCAATCACTCCCTTTTCATTTTATTTTTACTTTCACTACTGTAAATGTAATATTACTTGATGTATTTGTATGTTATATAAGTTATGTTGCTTGGTTAGGCTTGGTACATAGGCTAGATCACTAAGAAATCACTAAAAGACTTGACATGCAAAACAGTTTTGTACTCAGGGGTAAAAACGGAATTAACTACACTAATCAATAAACATTGGACCTAAACTAAAAATATGTGGATGTAGGTCTATGTCTTGTGGTCATTTTCCCGGGTAGTGCATCCCGTGACGACACCCGATGATTAAACTAAAAATGTTTTCGTGAAACATGTAATATTCTGAGTAACAGATTTGTAACCCATAAAAGTCATATTTTCTGGACATAACCAACTGTTTCTCAAAACATAAAAGTTGTAGATAACACCTTACTTAAACGTGGCCGCAAACGGGGAATTAATTGTACTTGTAGAACTCTAGATATCGCATTTTTCGTGGGACTGTTGTGATATTGAAAACTGTTGGACTGAATACTATGGGTAAATCGGTTATTTTGCTACTGTTAAGTAATTTCTGACTTAGTGGGACCCACATAACTTGTTAGTACATATGAATACCTTTCCGGGGATATAAAGAACTTAATTTTTCGACTTACGGTTTAAGAGTAATGAATTTTCTAAGATGAATAAGTTATAAAATTTCTAACAGCTTTGACATTAAAAAGGTATAAAAAGGTTAACACTTTATATAATTGAACCAAATTGAAATCTTGATAAATATTTAGAAATTATGTACCAAGCATAATTGAGATTATAATTTATATAGTGTATAATCATTATTGCATCATCATCGTTAAAAACCTAAGACAAGCGTATGTCTATTTAGGTTCATCGTAGAGCTTCGCGGCTACTTTCCTCACTTGCTTGTTTCATACTACTTCCTTTATTCACGGTGAGTTTATAGCCTCGCCTTTACTTACTTAAATGTTTTACAAACCTCGCGAGGGGGATACATGCTAGTTTTACAAACTGAATACAAGTAGTTTTTGGTATGCTTGACCCGATTACCTGATTATAGACATTGAGTACCTTTGCCATCAAAGTCCCTAATTTCATGAACCGTTAATTACGTGAGTAAACGCTAATATTATAGATATGCATATTTGGCCAGGCAGGCCTGTTCGGGTGAGTAGCGCTCACTTGGAGCCTTTATTACCAAACAGACATATAATATTTAGAATTGAGGTAATGGCAATTGAATACCTTATGCGGGGCAACTTAAACTTGGCCAAGGTTCGGT
>LBNU01006578.1:93939-142550 GCA_014162995.1 Artemisia annua | reverse complement strand
AAAGAGAAGGAAGAAAACGCCGTCGGGAGCTAGAGTCTGTAAATACAATTAATGAGATTCTTACAATAACGCAATCATGACTAAGAACTCGCACTATACTAAATGTTTAGAGGTAAAACAAACCCGTCGGCATTCTAAGTCACGATCATAAAACGTTGCTCGGAGAGATCCTACATCATAGCTTGAAACATTACAGTCTAAAAAAAAGGGGCCCATAAAGACTAGAAGATTAATATAATGTAATATGTAGAAAATGACCAACATCACAACCCCAAGACTATCATCTCGATAGCCCATGAGGCCAACCATCCACCGATGGAATTTACAAAAGAAACAAACTCACAACAGGCCCTAGCCAAAAGCAAACCCGCGGTCTCATTTCCGTACGAGATAGCCATCGCTGTATGTTTGACACTGAGTCCATCTTTCATAATAGGCCCGATATCCATGTACCATCGTTCCTCGACACCATTTATTCTTATATCTACTAACACACATAGCCTTGTCAATGACCACGACGAAGGTGTGTTGCCATAACTGGTGGTCAAACTTTTACGGAAACCTATAATCGTGCGGAATACCTATAACCGCTACTATCTTACAATTAGCACCATGGAATTTCGTGACTATAATGGATCACTATACACCCGCTAAAAACGTAATTAAATGAATCATAGCAAACATTGACTCATTTAGAAAGTGACCTACCGCATAGCCAGAATCACAACAGAAAAGAAGATACCAGAAAACCCCGTCTACTCTGGGATATATTACACAAACATAACTACTGGAACATAACCAAAATAATTTGAACAAAAGTATACATTAAGGTTCTAAGTCCAATACGCAAATAAATACACGATCGCAGTTACTCGCTCTGATGACCGCGATTTACAAGAGACAAGGTATCAAGACAAACCTTGTCGGTCCAAAAACTAGCAGATCGATATGACCTACTCTCTCACTGGGATCATCTTTTGCCAGCACCAAACTATCAGTTACACTTTAGCACGCTGAAAAACATGTCAAAATCGACTAAACGCTGGATCTATAGTTTACAATAAATACGTCAGAGAGGTGTATCATAACTGTTCACTATATTCGAATCAGCCAATATGAATCTAACCCGTATTTGCAACACCGGACGCCAACCTCGCCAAACTAACGGAAAGGCCAATGTCAGTAAATAAAATATATACCAACCAACCCTGAAAGACCCCACTCGACGCCGAATTCAATCGTCGAATGTTCA
Organism: Artemisia annua; assembly: GCA_014162995.1. Lineage (NCBI taxonomy): Eukaryota > Viridiplantae > Streptophyta > Magnoliopsida > Asterales > Asteraceae > Artemisia > Artemisia annua. The sequence goes on along the minus strand of LBNU01006578.1, from coordinate 141,298 downwards.
AATCTCTCATGAGGTATAAGATTTCCGGACCCACATGACCGACATACAACGCGACAAAAACGGAGGCGAGAACCCTACCGTCATCAAATGTATAACCAAAACATATATCATAACCGCTCGTTCACAACTAGCAACGTTATGATCACGATTTAAGATTAATGTCTAAATTGAATTCTAACATCTACTATAGGTATCGTATAACTAATGCATAAAAAACAAAATCGCTCTTTTCGCCGTCTACAAATATAGTGAAAACAGTTGTGCCATATGTTTCCACCCCAAGTTTTACACAGAGACCATATAAGAAAGGGCATACAAAACATCCTACCTATAAAGCAATATCTCCTAGTCAAGTAATAATATTGACCACTGACTAAACACGCTCCGACACGCGACCGAAGGAAGTATGAAAAGTCTTAGAAACACCATGGTTAAGTTCGACTCTTTGAAACGGTTGATGTTAAGCGTACCATGTCTGATTTCTCCGCTAATGAACTCAAATAATAACAATATCGATTTCCCCTAAACCAACGTTAATTTCTCTTTTTATCTGTACTACAGAAATACTCTAAGAGGGACCTCTGCGAGATGAAAATGGTGTTGAGAGCGATCAGCATGAACGGAATAATAGATTAATAACTATTCATTGCGAATCCAAAGAAATTTAAACGTATAATTAGATAGTAACGGAGAAGTAACATGATAATAGCATGCAAATAAAGTTCTATTTTTAAATATTAAATTGATGTTATATTGAATTATGAATACTTACAGAATAAGAGATTTAGTAAGTTATTTTCAAAGTAAGATAGTGATCATAGAATAAATATATTAATTTATAGAGTATCGATTTTTTTTAATCATATCCAAACCATAACCAATATCAAAACCCGATAACACGATATATATATTTATTATGTTTGGTCGGTTTCGGTTTTATGAACAACTTCGTGGTATTTTATGTTCGTTCAGTTTCGTTTTATCGGTTAGGTAATATTAGGCCCATCCGTTGAAACCACCTGGTAGATATCAGTATTAACAGCTTAAAGGGGGTAGGTTTATAGCCAAAAAGACCACAAAGCCCACTTAGGGCTATCTGGCGGGAATTAGATGCTCCTTAAAGTGAGACGTGGTCAAGAGTTATATGAAGTCGAATCACAAAAATAAAAACCGAATTTAGCTCCTGATTTATAGTACCTAATGTAAGTATTTGGTTGATCCACATTAAACAATATTGATATAAGTTAAAATTGCATGTAAATCAAATGTTTACTAATTGAGATTTAATTCCACATATTTAGATTATAATATTATCAAAAAGAAGATTGCGTAATCTCGCGAGCGAAAGGCAATTTAGAATTTATATTTGGTGAAGAAGCAAAATAAACAGGATATTATATTCTTACACCTTATTTCTTCATTCGAAAAAAAAATACAAAAAAGCAAAAAAAATCATGGCCCTATCTAACTTATAAATTATATACGGGTTTTACCCCATTTGCCATGACAAACCCCTCTAACCTCAAACTAACCGACAAAGCCTTAACTGAGGAAGAAAACTTTTGCAGCTTTTTTTTTTTTTTTTATTGTTTTTTTTTTTTTTGCTGTGTTTTTTGGCCATAATACTGAAACCTTAGAAAAATTATCATAATGAAGTAAGTATTATGTAAAACATCATTCCATTCTCTTTTTGCTTTCCCAGCCTATAAGTTGTTATTAATTTTGAGTATGATTCTCAGGAGGCCTTGTCGCAACAGCGTCCCGATCTTCGGTTTTTCACACAAACACAACTGCAATTCCCATCTACAAACACACATTTAACCCTTCCACGGAGTCAATCTTTCCAATATAATTTTCGTCATGCCCTCAGAGTACATCTTTGTATCGCCAAAGAACCTCTTTTTACTATATAAGATCCCAAAGATGTCATAAAGCAACAACAAGCAAGTACTTAACCACAAGCATAAATTTAGGCCAACAACACAAACACACACAGAATGTAAAATTTCCGACTCTAACTCAATCATAATATAATACAATCACCACAAACAAATGTAACCGACCATATAACAGATATAGTAAACCCGTCATCCGCCAGTCTCGGGTGAAATATATGGGCTTCAATTTCATATCTGGCCCTTTTAACCAAAGTTAATTCAAATCTTGAGTATCTCCAGTCCATTTATCGTATGTTGTCGCATACGTGCACTGATCAGCACACATAGCATAATATATACTATACACAAGACATTGCAAACAAATTCCCAAAGCAATTTTGCAATTTTCAACACACACAACACACCGAAATAATGGACACAACTGGCTACCCAACAAAGCACAAAGTATCAAGTTGGGAACAAGCTGGTTTTGAGATAAATACACATCATCATCGCCTTTAGACGAGGCTCAGATTAGTTCAGTAAGGCGTGGATTTGAAGTGCGAAAGGATAAACTTGCCATCCATTCGGCTTTTAAAAACCATTCGTCATCCGCCTTTATTTTTAAGTTTTTTTTTTTTTTCCAAAGTTACAAAGTGCCAGATTCACACAATGTTGACATACGGGAACATACCCCAGATCCACAACAGATTGGACACAGGAAAATTAGCAATCCACAATTTCCACATAATCCACAACAAAAGCGATCCACAATTCCCACAACTTCCACATGTTTGCCTCAAGACCACATGAAACATCACAGAGCGTAATAACTCACAAAAATATAATTGTTCCTTGCAATACTCCAGACCAAAAAACCCCATTATAAAAAAGGCTCACTATGACACCACAGAAGCACCAATTATCAACAAAACCACAAAGAACCACCAATATCAACAAACACCACAAAGAACCACCAATATCAACAAACACTACACAAAAGAACCACCATACCAACAAACAATACACCACAGAAAGACAAAAAGACAAAAGCACCACAAGTACACCCTTAACATACCCAAAATTTCTGCAAACACTACACCACAGAACCACCAACCATACCAACAAGAAGCAGAGTATCACAAAAGTACACCCTTAACATAGCCCCCATCCAAATAACCACAAAGAAGCAGAGTATCACAAAAGGCAACAATATTGAAAGAAAGGATTGGGGCAGAGTATTACAACAAAAGGCAAGAATATTGAAACAAGGGTTTGGGCAGAGTATCACAACAAAAGGCAACAACATTGTAATAAGGCTGCCGAAATGTCTAGTTCACCATTTTACACAGAAGAGGTAATAATAAGTTTTACGCTTTCAAAACCCTAATTTTTTTATAAAAAATTAGATCTATCAAATAATATCACAAAACACATAAGAACAGATAATTACCAACCACAGAACCAACAACACTTATAAAAATTAGGGTTTCTTAAAAAAAATGGAGATTCGACAGCTGTTTTTTTATTTACTTGTGTCGGTTTGTAATGAAATGAAAGTTGAGAGTTGGAGTGATTGGGGACTTGGGGTTAAGGATTAGTTAATAAAAAAATTACTACGAGGAAATTTTTTGAAAGAATCTGCATAATATAATTGAGTTACTGAACTTATAAAACATGGGTAAATTACAAATTTCGTCTATATTGTTTGCTAAAATTGCAAATAATACATCGAGAGAAAAAAAAAAGTTGCAAATTTACCACCGAGAGCTAAAGTTGGGTGCAAATTTGTCATCGAAAGCTAACAGTCGTTAGTACTCCAGTTAAGTGAACTCACCCGATTATGTCCTTGAGGGTGTTTTCGTTATTGCACGTTTCCCGCCAAATTTTTCCACACCCGAGAAAACTTCGGTTCCCAATGCTAGACTTTCTTTGAAGGACTAAATGTGCAATCTACAACATAACTTCACAAAACTCGTTGAATAAACATTTAAAGCAACATTAACTCCCAAACCAACACCAGTTACATCCAATTTCCGCAATTTCCCCCAAAACACACAAAACCCAACCTTAACTCTCATTCGGTACACACAACCTAAACGATCCCAATCACTAAGAATGGCAGAAAATGATAAAGGGAAGGCTTTGTACTTTGGGTCTGATGAAGAGGAGTGAGCAAAAGTTTTATTGAACATACCGTTTTTTGATGAAGCTCTTGATACATATGGGGCTGAACCAATTGATGAATATGGTTCGTATAAGAACATATCTAAGAAGCTGAGAAAAAAGATTCTGAAATGGCTGAGGAAAAAAGATTACAACTATAAAGAGCTGTTGGGTGTTTTGGAGGGGAAGCAAGAGCCTGTGGATAACAAGTTATCAAAAGTTGATGATTTGAAAATGAGGATAACAAATCTTGAAGCTTTGTATGCATATTTCAAGGAAAGGAATGAAATGGAAGGTTGTGGTTCTAGCAAAGTAGGATAAGCAAACATGAAAAATAGGCACCTGTAATGTAGTTTGTGATGATGGTGAAGGTATGTTTTTAGTATTTTGGTAAAGCTTAGGTGATAGTGTTTGGTTAGTGAATCAGAAATTTGTAATGGTTGTCAATAGGAAAATGATTAATAAAAATGTTGTTTTGTAATTATGGCAAACTCTGAATCAGAAATTTGGGTTGTTATTGTTACTGGTAGTGTCTGGTTATGAACTGCTAAATATGTTTGACTTAGGGAAATCAATAATCAAAACTTTGCATTTTATGGTACTCCGTATTTGATTAGTTTGACTTTTACAAGTCAATTGGGTAGGTTAACTATTATTTGTAGAATTTAGATCATAATCTAAGTTTTTGTCCAAACATTTGCAGTTTAACAATTAGATGTCAAAGCATCTAAAGCATTTGCATTTTGGAATATAAGGGGTGTTTGGGTTTGCATTTTGCAATGGCAGTTATGTTGTGTTTGGCTCTGTATTATACAGATTGAGTGTTAACATTATAGTTATGCAGATCCAATGTCAACATTTGCAGATACCAGTTTGACTTTCATTAGTCACACATATATATCTTTTTTCTAGTTTTTTTGGTGCATCATGGTTTGAACATATATAACCTTATAACATTATGCTTATGATTTGAACATATGTTCCATGCATCAAATGTTATTTACCATTGTGTTTGGTTTTGCAAGTGTGAAAGTCAGTAATAACAAAGATAAGCAGACAAAAATAAAAGGATAAAAACAAGCAACAAGCATACGGGCACATAGGCAGAAAACCAACAAAAGAGCATAGAAAAAATGACATAAACAAAAATAAGTCAATGCCACAAGAAACCCATAAAATAGAAAAAATAAAGTGCAAAAGAGGCAGGGAACATGAGCAAAGCATACAAGATCAAAAGCAGGAACATAAATAGAAAAAGGGCAAAGGCACCAAGAAAAGCGCATGCAAAGAAGGGGGCAAAAGGCAAACAAGACCAACGCCAAAGAAAGCATCAAAGATCTAAGCAGGGAACGCAAATGAGCCTATATATAAGGCAAAGCAAAAGGAACAAGAGAAGCCACTAAGTTCCTAAAGCCTAAAAGGAGCTAGCTAAGGGGCTCTATATCTAAAACGCAAAGGGCAAGGCTACCAAGAGACTCCTATAAGGCCTAAACGCAACAACTACCACATACCCTCGAACAACCTAACCTTAACTACCCGTAAATTCTAATATTATCTCTCCACGCGTTTCTATCTGAGATCATGTCCTCGGACAAGAGAAGCTCCTTCATTTCTTACTTAAGTCTATACTCCCACCTAAGTTTAGGCCTACTCCTTATTCTCAAACCGTCGACTATTAGCGCTTCGACTCTCCTTACTAGCATTAAGTGCGCCCTCCTCGTGACACTACCAAACCACTCAACCTTTATTCTCTCATCTTTGAAATAATATATTTGACTTCAAGTGCTGCTATGAAGACTCTGTTCGAAATCATGTCAAAAATGGTTTTACCACAAGTCCGTCTGAGCATTCTCAGTTCCGCTACTTTCACCTTGTTTGCTTGAGCTTTCGTGATAGGCCAGCACTCTACCCCGTACATTACAGCATGTCTAATTACCACCCTATCAAAATTTCCCTTTAGCTTAAAGGAAACTTTTTTATCGCATAGTACTCCTCACGCCGCCCTCTATTTCGCCCAACCTCTTCTAATATGGTGGGTTACGTCATCTTCAATCCTCCCTGATTTGTGTATCACCGAACCTAAATATCTAAAAGACTCCTTTGGTTGAAGGGTCTGGTCACTAATACGAACTCCGTTTCTTTGGTTTGGCCGATCTCGATCCTACCGAAATCACATCACATGTATTTTGTTGGATAGAATTTAGATGAGTATGACAAAATTGAAAATAATTTTCATTTTTATTAGCTAATTAGAAAACTTAATTTTAAAATTGATATCTCTTATTAATTAATAAAAAAAATCTATTTTTCCTTAAATGTTGAGTATTCTTTTTCGTGCCCGTACTATAATTTTTCTTTAGAAACACCAGGACTCTATATTTAAATTAGGTTGCGGTGGGAACACTACATTATGCGTACGCACGATTTGATTATTTATATGTAGAAATAAACATAGACTATTCGTAATTGGTGGATCACCACATGGTTTGTATAATAAAAAGTAGTTAAAATGTCTAGAAGATATTTGTACATGACTTAGGTATTTACTACACGATTATTCGCGTATAGTGGTGATAGAGTACAGTAAGTCAGTAACGTTAATTTATATGTGTAACTTTTTTTCTTTTATGTATGTATGAGTGTGAAGTAAGTTAGACGGAATAAAGTTAGTAGTTTAAATTGTAATTAAGTATTTAAATATTTAATAGATTGCATTGTCTTTTATAAGTAACGGTATTTTAGTCTCACACCATTACTTAGCTTTTAAGTTTTAAGCAAATATGTTTTCTCTTTATACGTAGTATAACTAGTCATTTTCTTTGCATAATCATAGTACAATGCCAAGTTACGCGGATTGTAACTTTGTAAAGTTGTTTTATATCGACAATGTAACAACTAATATAAAAAATCAACATTGTTTTATATCGACAATGTAACTAATAAAGATGCAATACAATACAACCATAATTACATGAAAGAAAACTACGAACACAAAAATTTCTAAAAGGATGAACCAGAAAGTGGATGAAACCGATTCAAGAACATGACCGAGACACGTGTTTGACACCTTCCCTTAAATCAGATTTGACATCTATTCGTCGTCTAGTTCTTAGGGTATAACGATCGAAATAGCTGTACTGCCAAAGATGACAAAGATGTCTGAAACTCCACGTGTATATTTATTGTGTTTCTTTGATTTGAAAAAATTGAAAGAGAACAACGATGTTTTGCTTGTTATGGCGTTGTATCTCCTGTCTTTTGCTACAACTCAACTACTTGTCCATCCATTAAGTTTCTGTTACCACATCAATTCAATTAAAAGGAAGATACCTTTTATGAATCCAAACACCCTCTTGTAGTCTTGTTTCATTCACTAATTTATCCAAAGATAGTATTACCATTTTAAATCAAAGTATCTTAAATGACAAATGCATATACTTCATAGACTTTTTTAAGATCCTCAAAATTTAAACTCATAGGTTATATATTTAGAGGTGACAAGAGATATAATTACAAACAAAAACGAGTATACGGCTACACTAGTTAAGTTGCGTACAACTTAATCATAGACTCACCGTCTCTGGATAATGTAAACATTAGATAATCAGCAATGACTTAATGAGTTGATTACGTATTTACATGTATGACCAACTCAATGAATCGTAACTATACGCATAAAAATACAAAATACTCATTTATGCATATTATTTTAAAACCCACGTTCCATGCTGTTCAATCCACGTGAAACTCCCATTAGCCATATTCATTTGTTTATTCTCTATCAAGATTTTCATCATATAATTCGATGATTTTACTTTTTGACGGAGCACATAATATTATAAAATGCATTTCATGAAGATTTGTAGCTCAAAAATTTGAGATATGATCCCTTGGTCAGCCTTTGTTAAGTACATGACTATGCTCATAAGTCATAACTCATAAAAATGAAATGATAATAACAATCGCATATACATCATGAAATGAATTAATCTCTAAGAGATTGGTTTTACTTGTTTTTTTTTATGATAACTAAAAAAGAAATAAATTTATGTGTTTATTTTATTTCAATAGAACCAAAGTTTTTGTCACATCAAAACTTTGGGATCAATAGACAAAGTTTTATATTCCTTTTCTTTTTTTAATCTGGCATATTGCACAAAGGGACTAGATCCAGTCAGATCTAAAGTAAGATCCAACCCATTTTAATTTTAGCTACAGTACACAAATGACAAACATTAAACTGTTCTTGTGTTCTACTAAAATCCACCTTGTCAAACGAAACAACTTGTAGCCTGGGCGTACCATGAAATGCTAGTTCAAGTCCTGTGAGAAACAAATGTATTGTATTTTTTATTGCGTATAATTAGGGTGTGTAATACGGAGTACTACTTTAGCTTTCTAAAAAAAAGGTCCACCTTGCCAATAAAAAACACAAAAGAATGAGAAACGTTTTTAATGCCATCTACCACCATGTATTCTAAATTTGAAGGATTAAAAATAGCAAAGCTCTTTTCAATAACATTCACCATCCAAAAGTTATTCATTTTCAATCATGTACTCCAAATATGGAGTATCTAGTGCAAAGTTTAGAATATAACTAGTATAGTATATAAATATAACTAATTAAATAATATTATAAAACATTTGGAGGATAAATAGTGATTCTTTAAATATGAAAGCTATTGATCAACTTTTCAAAAAAATCTGCAAAATATGAAGGATGGTTGGAGATAGTTTTTGTGTCTCCATTCTTCACACATGGAGAAAAAAGGTGTTTAGAGGAAAATGTTCTAAGAGTTCTATGTGCAGTGCGGCTTATTCGTGTAAAATCAGAAGGAAAATGAAAAATATATTGATAAGATTCAACGAACAACTGAAGTTACATGACAATAAATAAAAACTAAACAGACTTAAACCCTAAATGCTTAACGGACCTAAACCAACGGGCCGGGCCTATAGGCCTCTATTATCTAACATCCCCTCTCAAACTCGCAATGCTGCAACTGTAATCATTGAGAGTTTGTCAAACATAAAATAAACTAAAATTGAAAAACAAACAAAAAGCGAGTTGTTCTAGAGTGCAAACTTGGTGCTAGACGGAGTCTGAATCCGATGCAATCCAAACTGTAGCAAGGCGACAACAGACAAGAAACAGACAGACTAAAGTCCTTGCAAAACCAAAATCAGAGCAGAGCAACATAATTACGGAGATGAACGAGAATAGATTCAGATAGGCATATGCAGACAAAAGTAGATGAAGAGCAGAATCAGGCAGACGGATGCAGACAAAGCTGATGAAGAGTAAATTCAGGCATGTTGAATTGCAGATGCAGACGGAGCAGATGAAGAGCATATTCAGATTCAGGGCAGACAGATGTAGAAAGAGCAGATTCAGGCAGATAGAACCAGGCATGGAGAACAATAGCATAATCAGATGCAAGGTGAAATTCAAACATAAGCAAAACCAAACGAAACCAGATGAAATCAAAAAAATGCAGAGCCAGATGTAACCATATGTAGAACCAAGTGAGCAAAACCGGGCGGAACTAAAACATGTTAATGCCAAGACGCAACACATACTATTCAAAACTTAATAAGACAATACAAATACCATTACCATTGCCATTATACGAAATCGAGCAACCAACGTAAAACTCTAAGTTGTCGAACAAAGCCCAAATTCAAATATGCAATCTTTAAATAATTGCTTGTGTACAAAATCATACGAAATAAACAAAGTCCCAAACATCAAAATCGAACAATAAATATATAACGTAGATCACCCATTGTTTTAGTATGAATAAATTAATCAATTTAACATTCACTAATTGAATAACCAATTCAAATACCTCCACGAATCAACTAATTAAATGTAATGGAATCAGCCCACTTACTCTATTTTGACATCCATATCCAATCAAAACTAAAATCATATGAAAAGAGTCCACGACAAGACTAAGCAAACAAACAGACAATTTAAATTTAACAGACAGCAAGTTCTAAGCGACTCAGAAACTCCATCATGCTAATTTAATAATTAAACAACTCAACTAGAATCTAACAATTGCTGAGTCATCCAAAACATTTCACTAACATGTATCTCACCATTTAATTTATGGCCCAATTAAATTGTTGACACAAAAAAGTCAGATCCAAGCGAAAAAATATGATCTTTTTTATCTTTCTTCTTCATAGCTCTGATACCATGTAGAAATCAGAGTGAAAATGAACAATATCTTTACTATTTATAATGCATGTGTCCTTGTTAGCATCAAAGAAATATATAAAGAAGTGATGGTCATTCTCATAAGTTAAATAGTATGTGTCGTTTGTTAGAATAATTAATAGTTAAGAATATTGGGCTATGGACCAGGAAAGCTAATATGTTATAAGTAATGTTATGTAAGCCTTGTTATTTAATCATGTAACCAAGTCCAAGCCCAAGCCCAAGCCCATAGAAAGCCCATCCATCCTTATGATGGAAGTATAAAAGGCACAACCCTCCTCATTTGAGAGGTGTGCTTGAGTGTGTATTGTGTGTGTTTTTATTAATAAAAGTTCTTCTTTTTAGCTCTCTACTTTCTCTCTCTAACATACGCATCATTCAAGTCACCAACGTGCTTCATAGATTAGTGATTCAGTTAGATCTAAGGTCCTACAAGCAGTATCAATCGCCAAGGGATAATTTTAGATTGTTTTAGATTCGATTTGGGTGACAAATTCGAGTTCGTGGGCTGTTTTACGTGTTTTATCAAGTAAGCATTCTACTTTTGCGAGTTAGCATAGCACTTTTGCGAGTAAGGAAGCTGTTTTATCGAGTAAGGTTCTTGTTTTATCGAGTAAGCAGTATCTTGCGAGTTAGGATCTTTCGAGTAAGGATACTACCGAGTAAGCAAACTGTTGCGAGTAAGGTTCTAATTTTTGGCGAGTTAGCCTTTTAGTGAGTAAGCTAAAATTCCTTATAGTTTATCTAGTAAGGATTATTTCTTGATTACTTCTAAGGGGAACTATACTTTGTTCAAAATTTTCTACCGAGTAAGGATCTATCGAGTAAGACAGTTTCGAGTAAGAATTGCGAGTAAGAACAGTTTCTGCGAGTAAGGATCTATCGAGTAAGAAGTGTTGCGAGTTAGACTTTCGAGTTAGCTTTATCGAGTAAGGTTCTATCTTTGCGAGTAAGAAGTTTTATCGAGTAAGGATTATCGAGAAAGCCATATCGAGTAAGACAAGTTCTGCGAGTAAGAAATATTTTGAAACTTTCAAGTAAGGGTTATCGAGTAAGCTTGTTTTCGAGTAAGGGTTTTTCGAGTAAGCTTGTTTTCGAGTAAGGGTTTTTTGAGTAAGCCTACTTTCGAGTAAGTTTCTTCAAGTTAGAACTTCCGAGTAAGGACCAAACTTCAAACGGCTATAACTTTTGAACCGTAACTCCGTTTTCAGCGAAATACCTATCAAAACGACTGTGAGACCGAGAAGATCGACACATTAGATTATCCAAAGATCATTTAATCCAACCTTCGAGGCCCAAATCCTCTCCGAACGAAAGTTATCGGCATTTTTAAGTTTTTAGACCAAAATTTCACCTAAACATCTAATCTTCTACAACAACCTTTGTTATCTTCAACGATCCAAGATCAACTTTATCACTTATACCTTCAATCAATGGCAACTCAACAAGATATTCATGCAGCCGGTGCTGAAAACCGACCTCCCATGCTGTCAAAGGGTGGTTACTCACAATGGGCTAGTCGTATGATGCGCTATCTTAGAAGCAAACCAAATAGAAAGCTACTCATCAATTCCATTTTAGAAGGACCCTTCAAGCCACGACAAATACTAGACCCTGGTGATCCAAATGGAACCCCCCAGTACAACCTTTCTACAGAGATCAGACTGAGGCTGACTACACTGAGGAAGACAGACAACAAATTGCAGCTGATGATCAGGCATTTCATCTTGCTGTTCTTGGTCTACCTGAAACGACTTATGCAACTGTGGATAGTGAGGGAAGTGCTCATGCAGTCTGGGAAAGAGTCAAAAGGTTAATGTATGGAACAGACATCGGGATACAGGAAATGGAAACACAATTGCTCAAGGAACTACGCAAGTTTACTTCAATTCCTGGTGAATCCATAGAGTCGTATTATCTCAGGTTCTGTAAGATCATGAATGACTTATCCAGGCACAATCTCTCACAGACGAATATTGCTAATAACACCAATTTTCTGAATGAGTTACAACCAGAATGGGGAAGATACTTCACTATCGTTTATCAGACAAAGAACTTACATGAAGTTACCTATGATCAGTTGTATGACTTCTTGAAGCAGAATCAAGTTGAGGCAAATGAAGTAAGGGCTGAATTACTAGCTAAAAAGCATGATCCTCTTGCACTCATTGCTCAAACACCAACACCTTTACCAGTGAACATGCAACATCAACCATCATCATCTTCCACTCACACCTACATGCAACGACAATACATTCCACAACATCAAACTGCTGTAATCTCACAACAACAATTCTACCCACAACAACAACAAGTTATTCCACAACAACAATATCCACAATTCCATGAACCAGAGTTCACTGACAATGATGAATCTACTGCAGCTTTGACACAAGCATTTGCTCTTTTGACAAAGGCACTCCAAGGACGCTATTCTACACTAACAAACAACAACCAAAGGATTTCATCGAACACTCGCAACAGGAAAATCGCTCAGCCAAGTTTCAATATGGGTAACGGAGGCCAAATGGTTGGAGTTATGGGGAATCAGCAAGGATATGCTACTGGATTTCACATGGGTAATCATAATATGCAGAATCAGTTGGGTCAGTATGCAGGGAATCAGATGGGTCGGTATGCAGGGAATCAGATGGGTCAGTTTGTTGGAAATCAGAGGGGTCAGAATGTTGGAAATCAGGCAGTGGGTAATCAGGTTGTAAATGTTGCAGCTCCAGTTGGTGGGAATTATGGAAATGTGAATGTGAATCAAGAAAATTTGGTTAAGTGTTTCAACTGTCAAGGTGTAGGTAATATAGCAAGGAATTGTCCTACTAAGACGAAAAAGAAAGATACAGCATATCTGCAGAAAGTATTGATGCTAGCACGAAAGGAAGAGGCAGGATTCCAGTTGAATGCTGAGGAGAATGATTTCATGGCACTTATGGATGAAATGGAAGACATAGAGGATGTGAATGCGAACTGCATCTTTATGGCAAATCTTCAGGAAGCTAAGTACGACACAGATTCTGACACACCTCCTGTTTATGACACCAATGCAGTATCTGAGGTACCAATCTACAATACATGCAACAATAATGATATATTTGATATGTTCCCTCATGAGGAACATCATTCTGAGACTCCAGCACCCACTTATGATACATACCTAGACACGCAGAGTTGTAGTAATATTTATTCGGCAACTCCCGATATGAATCATAGTGGAGGCTCAGTTTCGCAGCATGCTGAGAATGATGAGGAAACACGTGCTTTATTTGAATCATTGTTGAACAATTGTAGTATTGAAATAGAGAAAGTGAAAAAGGTCAATCGCAAAGTTAAGGCCGCGAATGAGAAATTGACCACTGAGCTTGAGAGAAACAAAGAAAATGAAAAAAGTTTTCAAATTGATAAAAAAACGCGAGTCAGAATTTGAAATTGGTTATAAGAAGTTACTTGTTAAAGATAGGGAATTGCAAAACAAATTTGATAATCTTCAAATTAGTTCAACAAAAACCATTAAATCTTTAAAACAGGAAATTTCTGATTTAACAAACCAGCTTTCAAAACAAAAATCAGCCAAATTTCTTCTGCCGAAGTAAGGCTTGCAATTTGCAAAACCATATTTTTGGGAATTGCTTGGTATAACATTGCAATTGCCATGTTTTTCTTTTGATCAACTTCAGCGTCCGTTGTTGGTTCAACTGCTTCCCAGATTCCATGGACATTAAATATTGCTTTAATCTTTACTGCCCAAATCGTGTAATTCGTTGAATTGAGAACCGGGCATTGGAACGTCATTGATGTTCCACTATCCTTCGTAGGTTCGTTCTTATTTTTATTGGATCCGTCGCCTGCCATTTTCTTATTCTTCCTTCCTTTTCCAATCTTGATCTGATTGAAAATTTTACTTTCTACTCGGGTTTTTCCAAACCACTAGTCCTAGTTTCTTTGATTTCTGGGTATGTGATCAAACCCGCCTCGCTGTTGAAAGTCAAATCCGCCTAGCAAATAATTGTCACGTCCGCTTCCTGCTAATGATAACTATTGTCCGCTTCACTACTATTGACAATCAAACCTGCTTCTCCGCTGTTGATCTTGATCAATCCCGCTATTCCGCTGTTGATAATCAAACCCGCTGTTTCTATCTCTGTTTCTGGATCAAAACAGTGCCCTTCTGATCTTCTTTTTTCTCCCCGAATCGAATAAACCGCTCTGATGTCACTTCCCAGGTGTGAACCTTTGGCTCTGATACCACTGTTGGTAATCCACGAGCAATAACACAATCTTTATAAGATATAAACTATGAAATTTATTATGAAATTGCAAGTATGAATACAATATTTTCTGTTTGTTGGTTTGCCCTATTTATACTATATGACATGGTATGACGCCCCTTCATGAACCAACACAATGGTTCATACATAACCGCCTTTAACTACCTATAACTAACTATAACCGCCATTTGGTTATTAACTAACTAATATACATGTTTAGCCCTTAGGCTTTAGTTTATTACATAAGTATCCTTAAACTTTATAATATACTATATTTAGTTTATATCTTCAACACTAAGTACCCAATACTCCGTATCTTACAAAGTATTAACAACAACCCGTAGCAGTTTCTACAAACTTATCTCAAATTTTCAATCCGTGTATGTCAAAATATAGACTAAAAAGTACTCCATATACCGCTCGGGCAATCTACATACATGTGACATGCACGTAAATGCCCCTAGTTAAATCAGGTTTATTTGGATAAACATACAGTTGTTGAAAATTCTACAATCATATATATATATATATTTTGTTACTAATGGCGTCCACCCTTAAGTGATTTTGTTGTACGTGTATTTCTCATCCGGGCCGGTCTGCCGTAGTGTTAAATCCAGGATAAATTTAACTGCAGGCGGGCAACGGGGAGCCACACAGGCACCTATTGTGAAAATACTCGTTGCTTGTAAAGTCTTGCAAGTTTCCACCTTTGGGAATCTGTCCACACAACCTATTATAACTCACATTCAAAAACTGGAAACTAATTAATCCAGATTGTGGTATGTTCCCAAAGATCTTATTATGATTCACATCTAGCGATGTCAAACTTTCAGGAAAAACCACCTCCGACATATTAAACTTGAAACTATTCCTCGAGAAATCAGCAGAGTAAATAGTCTTGTTTGGTACGAAAAACATGCTAATGTCCCCCGTGAGCTGGTTTCTTGATAAATCGATCACACTGAAATTTAAGTACCCTAGTGATTTAGGTATTGTTCCAGTAAGTTGGTTATGTGAAAGATAAAGATCTGGGATAGATCCTTTGAATGAACAAAATGAATCTAGTATGACGCCAGTTAACATGTTTCTATCCAAGTGTATAGCACCGAGGTTCGTTAAATAAGCGAGTTCTGGTGGGATAGAGCCCGTGAGATGATTAAAAGCAAGATCTAGAAAATTTAGGTTTTTAAGTTGGTTAAGGAACGAAGGAACTGGCCCGGTTAAGTTGGTCCAACTTAACCGTAGCATAGTTAGGCGTGGGAGTTTAGTTATCGCAGATGGGATTGTTCCCGTGAGGTTTGTCAATTTTCGGGGGATTAATTTTTCAAGGAATGGTAAATCACCAACAGCATTCGGGATTTGGCCCGAAATATTGGCCTGGAATATGGTGAGAGCAATTAAACGGCTAGTGTTTACATCGCAATCGACATTGTACCATTTGCAACCATCTAGTGTTTTGTCCCAAGAGGCTAAATGGTAAGGGTTTCCTAGGGATTTTTTGATTTTGAAGAGGACTTTTTCATCATCTTTGTTGCAAACTTGCTTGGAGAGAGATAAGATGGGGAGAGTGAGTAAGATCAAGACAGAAATTGTGAACAATGATTTCCTCATTTTTGTAGTTTGTTTGTGTGTGGTTTTGAATTGTGTTAGGCTTGCTTGTGTATTTATAGATTTTGGAGAGGCAAAATATATTACGCCTGTAAAATATATAGGTAAAATGAGAAAAAGTCATTGAGAACTCGACAAGTTGATACTACCTTCACCAATGGATCCTACCCAAGAGACGTGATGGCCTGATGGGTTTCTATCCCATAAATTATAAATTATTATAAATAACATTTACTAGGAATCTTTAAAGCCAAACAAATCCCGTTAAGTCACTGTAGCGCTACAGTGCGCCACACTCACATCCAAACAGTGAAATCTACAGTAACTAACGGTCGTTAAGTACTTAACGGCCGTTAAGTAGTAACGACCGTTAACTTTGATTTTTTTTAAATTCCTCCTGCAATTGGTCCTTCTTCTTAGAGGTTTGTTGCAAATTTAGTCCTTACAACTAACGATCGTTAAGTGCACTAACTACTTTGGTAAAACATCCCGCGGCAACGCGCGGGTGATCCACCTCGTCTATAACATTCACCAAAAATAAAACTGTGGGCCAAAATTACTTATGGTAGATAATAGTGTTGCAAAAAAAGATCTACAAGGCCGATTAATCACCGATTAGGTGCTACAAGGCCACCGACCTTGCCGATTTATGTAACTGGGTCAAACACATAGGTCAACCATGGTCAACGGTAGTCAATGGTGGTCAAACTTTACGGAAACCTATAAATCTTGCCGGAAGTACCTAAAACTCGCTATAAACTTATTTTGATCACTTATAGTAACTGTTTAAGTCTATTACAAGTTGTTTTTTAGAAAACACCTTGCCGGAAATACCTAAAACTCACTGGAAATACACAAAACTAGCTGGAAATAACCAAAATTTGTCAGTATTGCCAATCCGATTAATCACCGATTAATCTCGCCTAGACCGATTACAAGCTACAAGGTAGTCGACCGCCCGACTACCGATTCGCGATTTTTGCAACCTTGGTACTAGATATGGGTGTTCATCGGTTCGGTTATCGGGTTATTCGGTTCGGTTAGTTTGGTTAAAAAAAATTTTTGGTTAATCCAAAAACCGAACCGAGCCGAATTCAAATTTGATTCAACTGAAGTACCGAACCGAATAACCAAAAATCAAACCCCTGTAACCGAAAACCAAACCAATCGAATAATCCGGATTACATAATTTTAATTATTTTTTCATTTAATTATATACTCCTTCCGTTTCAAAATTATTGTCAGGAGACAAGAATCACAATGTTTAATAATATTTGGACCACTATAATTCTCAAACACTCAAATAGAATATTCCTCCACTAATTCTCTTTTTCTTACTAAAAATGGAAAGTGGACCATAAATTTGAGACATCCATAAAAGGAAATATGAACAATAAATATGAGACGGAGGGAGTATATTTTTAGCATAATTTCTTTTTAAGCTTAAATAATGTTATAATTATACTAAGAAAGAGTTTTAGTAATTTTTTTTTCATATAAATACATAGAAAAAATATATATTTATATGAATTCGGTTTTTGTTTTTCATATCCAAAACCATATCCAAACCGATAACCGAATATTTAGTTTGGTTCGGTTCGGTTTTGACCAATTCGGTTTGGTTTTTTTTGTTCGGTTCAGTTTCGTTTTCGGTTAGTGTGGATATTACCCGATCCGTGAACACCTGGTAGATATCAAAGGCTTAATGGGGGTTTAGCCAAAAACCAAAAGCCCACTTATTGGCTCGGGGGTAATTAGAGCTCCTTAATTGAGCTTGGTCAAAGTTAGAGGTCGAATTCACAAAATAAACCGAATTTTGTGGCATCCTGTTTTATTAGTACGTATTATGGTTGATCCACTTAAACATGTGTTTAAAATTGCATGTTGAACATGTGTAATCCACTATTGATAATCATAGAAGTTGGGTAACGGGTATTGCAAAGCGGGATTTCTTACACCTTCTTCATCTGAAAAAAAAAAAAAAAAAAAAAAAAAAAAAAAAACTTTATTTCATTATTCAACTTTAACATAAACTATACAATTGTCAATAACTCATATCTGGTCATTGTGGTCCTGCATAGTCTTACTCGGCCTTTCTCCTTGAACATATCTATACTGTCATAACCCGACATATATGCATGAATATGTAAGCCACAAGGCTTAGCGAGCTCATGCATTTGTACGTTAAATACCATATACGACGATGCTGTGAACATTCTAACATACTTGAAAGAAAATGATACTCATGAAATGTATCGTTAATGTCTTAAGGGGCCATGACCATAAATGGATCCAAATTTTATAGAAATGGCCCCCATAAACTGAGCATTGAGTAGCCCTTTTGCTAACCCTTGTTAACCCTGAATGGATCGGTAAACTGCATCCAATGCTCGTTATAAAATTAACAACACATACATGAAATTGTATGCATACAGAAATGGGCCCCATATGACCATAAACATATGCATATAACATTTGTGAACTCATATGTACTTAACTGTAAATGAATGCATGTAATTATCGTGAAATAAACGTAACATGTCAAACATGATGCTAGCATGTATCCCAGTTTTAGAGATCAACACGAGAACTCACGTCGAGTATATTGGCTACTTTCATGAATCTACTTACATTCTGTTGTAAAAGCCTACAACAAACCTGGAAATCTAGAGCGGATAACCCGATACTCGAAGACGAACAAGCAAGCAAACTAATGATATGTCGACAGAAAAGTAAAACCGCACAAGAACAAGACCCAAACGATTGCTTTATTGATTCGTTTGTAAAGAAAAGAATGTGGTACAACGACCCCTCCCCCCTCACCTCTTTATTGTAGAGATGAGGGGGGAGAAAAACCAACTCGAAAAGAGTTAAACTGGTGGCTACTACAAAGGAGAAACAATAGTCTCGACTCTCGAATGCCCTGAGATTTGAGAACTCGGTTTGTGCATTATATAATGCATGGAACTGGCTTATANGATATGTCGACAGAAAAGTAAAACCGCACAAGAACAAGACCCAAACGATTGCTTTATTGATTCGTTTGTAAAGAAAAGAATGTGGTACAACGACCCCTCCCCCCTCACCTCTTTATTGTAGAGATGAGGGGGGAGAAAAACCAACTCGAAAAGAGTTAAACTGGTGGCTACTACAAAGGAGAAACAATAGTCTCGACTCTCGAATGCCCTGAGATTTGAGAACTCGGTTTGTGCATTATATAATGCATGGAACTGGCTTATACTCCTACTTTGACTAAAACAAGAATTAAAGTAACACTAAGACCCCTATAAATTTGACTAATTTGCATACTAATCCTAACAGTTTCCACCTTAGTATCATCATTAGTCAATACCGATACAAAGCAGCTTTAGCCTGTGCCGGACCGGGAACCGCCTATGACAAGGCACCTGTAGCAATACCCGCTACTATCTTTAGCTCGAATCCTGACACTATTGCGAGTCCCTTTAGCTAAATAGCCTCCGAAAGTGTCGTATACGCCGCTTCAGTTGTTGACAAAGCCTCCATGTGCAGCATCATAGCTTCCCTGCACATCCTTGTATCATAAACCCGTACCTTGTGATTGATCTACCCATGACAATGATCGATCTACCCATGGCGTAGTCAAAATCCACAAAAACCTGTATGTTTGTCTGTAATCCACGATCGAACCCATCTAACATACCCACATCGGCACATGCTATGTCAGGGATACTCCCGGCTTCCAACCGCATATATATATTTGACCACTTAGTTTTTTGCAATATCAACTATAACTTCTTCTGCATCTACTTTGATTATCGCCTAGTATGTAATAATGGCACAGGGCCTCCGAAATCCACGGGACAGCCCTGCATATATGGTTGGGTGGGAGTGGGACAAAGGATAAAAAAAATCCATTTTTTGAGCAGGTCGAGTCAGGTGGGCCTGCTAAAAAATTTCATTTTCTATATGTTTTCAGAATCCACAAAAAATTACTTACATGTATTTTAAAAGTTCCATTTTCTATATGTATTCCAAATCCCCAACTAGCTTCCCTTTCCTAAATTTTTTGTTACAGATAGTTAAATCATTATTTTGTTTAGTAAAGTATTATTTTTTTGATAATATCTAAAAATTTACAGTATTCCGCTCAACTGTTCGAGCGCAATGCAGAGGTATTGTTTCTGATCGACAAAGGTAGAATGCCTGGTCGAAGGTTCAGTACAGTAAGTAGCAGGCGTGTTCGTTTTAGCTCCCGAGCGAGAACAAGAAATAGGCGATGCACCATCCTTGCTGCTACGTACGTTGACCTTGACTTGTAAAACGTACAAAAATCATTAGAGTGTCAAACCAACCCGGTCAGACTTGTTTCAGCACAAGAACTATTCTAAGTGTTTTTTCCTGTTTTAGCAGATTTGGACCCTTTTGGATACGTCTTTGCACAAACAGAACACGTGCGATTAACAATTTCACCCAATTTATCAACTCAGGCCAAACTTTCCCTCCTACATATTCCTAATGATGCAAGATCATAGAGAGAAAGACAGAGAGAAGGAACAAGCCCGACAATGCAACTGTGATCAGTCATCATAACCTCCATTATCATGTTGCTGCTGTGGCTGCTGATGACGATCATAATACTGGTCGCCATTTGGAGAAACACCTCCATCATTATTGTTGTTATCAGTGGCGGTTTTCGGGCGAGGGTCTGCTTGTTCTCTTTCCCTGTTCCATTGCTCAATCTTTGCCCTTCTTTCAGCACTGCCTTCCCTGATTGAACTGTTTCTCTTTCCACCAGGACTTCTGCCACGTCCCCCTCTTCTTCCAGGACTCCTGCTTCTGGNAGCTCCCGAGCGAGAACAAGAAATAGGCGATGCACCATCCTTGCTGCTACGTACGTTGACCTTGACTTGTAAAACGTACAAAAATCATTAGAGTGTCAAACCAACCCGGTCAGACTTGTTTCAGCACAAGAACTATTCTAAGTGTTTTTTCCTGTTTTAGCAGATTTGGACCCTTTTGGATACGTCTTTGCACAAATAGAACGCGTGCGATTAACAATTTCACCCAATTTATCAACTCAGGCCAAACTTTCCCTCCTACATATTCCTAATGATGCAAGATCATAGAGAGAAAGACAGAGAGAAGGAACAAGCCCGACAATGCAACTGTGATCAGTCATCATAACCTCCATTATCATGTTGCTGCTGTGGCTGCTGATGACGATCATAATACTGGTCGCCATTTGGAGAAGCACCTCCATCATTATTGTTGTTATCAGTGGCGGTTTTCGGGCGAGGGTCTGCTTGTTCTCTTTCCCTGTTCCATTGCTCAATCTTTGCCCTTCTTTCAGCACTGCCTTCCCTGATTGAACTGTTTCTCTTTCCACCAGGACTTCTGCCACGTCCCCCTCTTCTTCCAGGACTCCTGCTTCTGGGCCTCCTACCACTTCTATCAAGGAAGTGAGCCTCCTACCACTTCCAGGACTCCCTCTTCTGATGTGCCAACAGGCCAACATGAATAACCGTTCTCTCCTTTAATTTGTACAAGTTTGATAACAAGGAAGTGAGCCTGAGAACTTCCGTATATATTCATATCATCTCTTATTTATCACGTAATTCTAGTTTTAGATTTGCCACATATGTATCAATGTATTATAGCTAAGCTAAGTGTACAACAGTTATTGTTAGTGTCACGCCATTAGAAGGTATTTGGTAATTAAGATCGTCACCATGCAAAACATCAACAACGTGTTCATACAAAGTATGAGACACTGATTCAACTAATTAAAACTATATTCATATAAACATTTGCGAGTGCCTTGTTATATTCGTATAAACATTTGCTTGTTCCTTGTGGATTAACAGGTGACAGTCATAAATAATCAAGTTTACCCCACCAAGAAAATAATAAAACGACACAATTTTAAGGAGTCGAGAACTGTACGTTACTGAAAATGTATGATTAGTTATGAAATCGTTGTTGATTGTATCTGCAAGAGCTGATATCTAGCTGTTGCAAACCTGGATTAGTGGTACAATGCTCGATAAAAGAAATTTGACTGTCCTTTTTAAATAATTTTAACTTGCAATTACCAGCTATTGTGCAATGACTTTAGGAATATATATAGATATTTTTTTTATTTGTTAGTAATGATATTTCTGGAGTCTGGTATTCTATGTTATTGAAAATATCTGTTACTCTTTATCTGCTGAGAAAAATAATCGAGTTTGGTTAACTGTTCAGATTCTGAGATCTGGGAGATGCTACCTGAGGGTACACGTTCCCTCCTGGTTTTGCCTATCCGTGAAAGTGCCGATGAAGATGGGAGCTCCGAGAACAAGATTGCTGGTTATGTCCTGTTGGCATCAAGCATCAGTTATGCATATAGCAGTAAAGACAGAGCCTGGATAGCAGCCATTGCTAAAAAGTTTTGAGGTAAAAGCCATTGTATCAAGTTTTTGGGGGTTAAAGGGGATAGGACATGTAGATTATATTATATATATTTTTTAAATAAAGACTTGAGCCATGTATATGAGTCACTTGGAAAAACTAAGTTACTAAAGACAGAATCCAACACTTGCAATCTCATTGCAGAAATGGCTTGAATCCTTGAGACCAAGAAACTTAGTGTTGTGTTGAAACTGGTATTTATCAATTTTTCTAGTAAATTTTGATGTAACTATGACTGCGTATACATACAAACCTTTAATCGTTAGGAGCAGAATATATCAGCTTCTGAAATGAGCCGAAACCTTGATTAAATTTGTCGAGTAGTAACCTAAACTAAAGTTTTTGTATTCAAATACACGGTATTCTACAATCTCCCGAAAATTCAGTTGATTTCATTGGTTAGATTGTTAATGCGTTCACAATAAGGTTTACCCTTTTCAGCTTTTGAACTTCATTAAAAGTTTTGATCTTATTATATCTCTTGAGTGCATTTTACAAAACCATTGGTGCAATACAATAATATTTGCAGATCTCTTCCATGGTGGTCGAGGTTGTTGATTTATAGAGAACCTTATGACTCAAAAACTTGTGGACCACTGCTGTCATCAGTTTACTTGCTTGAAAGGTATTGTTGTATATATCTATGTCGTACTTACATAAAATGTTATAGGTACTATCATATTGATAAGATACATGTGTACATATTACATTTCATTTAAGAAGTGAATCCCGATTCACTAAGATTCCTCGATTTCCGAGGGTTGAGAAAAAACTATATGCACTTGGGGTGTGTTTGGATGCCTGTGCATCTTGAAAGTGATTGCATGCGTCCATATGTACTATATATATAGTTGCCTAATAATACATTATATGTTAAGTTTATCATGTGTCATGTAGTATATATATTGTTGCCTAATAATACATTATAACCAACGGGCTTCACCATTCAACAAGTGTGATGAATAAGTAGCTTATGGTATGTGATGAATAAGCCACAAACAGTTTTTTATAAAACCCCCCACCCATATAAGCTCATACCTAATAAGCCCCCAAAATAAGCTAAAACATTACACCCCCTTTTCAAAGTTGATTGCTTATAGGTAACTTTGATAAGATGCTAATGAAATGAATGTTTCTACTTTTATAATGGTGGAGTTAGTTTGATTAAGTGTGTATTTTAATGGAAAATGCAGGGTGCTAATCCCTCGCTAAATTATCTTCATAGTCATACATGTACATAACATAGCTGCCACAAATATAGAATGACAGTAGAGCACGCTTCCAGTTTCTTCTGACCCAATACATCAACTGTAGACGATCTTTAGGAGCAGACCATATTAGCAGCTGAAATGAGCCGAGACCTTAATTGATTTTTTCAAGCGCAGTAATTCTGTAGATAATACACCAACTGCTTTTCTCTTCTCAAAATACGCAGTATTATTCTACTCCCGAAAAATCAGTTGATTTCATTGATTAGATTGTTGTGTTCATAATATATTGTTTACTCTTTTCAGTATTTGAAGTTTATATATATTTTTGACTGTGCTACATGTCTTGAGCGCATTTTATAAAACCATTGGTGAAACATTGCAGATCTCGTCATGATGGGTGAGGTGGTTGGTGATTTATAGAGAACCTTATGACTCAAAATCTTGCAGACCACCATTATTATCAGTGTACTTGCTTGAAAGGTATTGTTGTAGAAATGTCATACATACTTAAAAATGTTAGGTACTATCGTGTATTCATGTTGATAAGATACATTTGTACATATGACGGATCGTTTAAAAGCAAATCCTGATTCAGTAGTTTCCTCGATTTCCGAGGGTTGAGACTTGAGAAGAGAAGTAGTTGTACTTGTGTTTGGATGCCCATTTTGAAAGTGATTTTGTTTGTTGAATAACCATAATTACAAAAACAGCTATGTTATTTGCTACTCCATGACTGTCTGCGTATAAATACACTATACTTGTATGCACATACATATAAATATACATGTATGATTACAATGTATGTGTACATATACTCTGTATGTGTTTGTGTGTCACACATTCATACCAAAGGACTAAATCACAAAGATTTGCCATTTAATTCAAAGCTGACTCCTTATGGTCCAAGCAGACTGGCTAATTTTTCCAGACTGGATACAGGTCTAAAATGGGTCCAATTTGAAATATTATTTGAAAGAGCTTTCTCCATTATTTTTCTTTATAGGTGACAATGCTATAGATTGCATCATAAACACTGGACATGATATTTTTTTGGCCTTTTCCATTATATTTAAATTATTATAACAAGAAATCATTCTCCCTATTAAATTATCTATGGTTGGGACTACTAACGACGTGTCGATAGAAATATATCACAAAATAGAATCGCGAAAAATAACATTGTAAGAAAAACATAACGGCTGCCGCTAACGTTTTTGTCATAGCTTCATTTCTATTGGTGAAAATGTATGCAAACATTGAGTTTAAAAGAGTTCAAAAGTATATGCAGTTTTTGGTAACTTGTGTGTGCTGCCATATTGGTTTTGTAAGATAGGGCTTTTTTTGTTGTCTTTTGGTAGCATGTGATATAGGGACAAAGAACAATGGAATGGTTATATGTCTTTGGGGTTTGTGTTTTATTTTTTGTTGATAATCATGGAATCATTGGTTAGTAAATCACATATGTACAGGCTGTTTTAGTTGGGTGTGGGATTTTGGAAACATGGCACATGGCTATTGCTTTAGTTTTAGAATCTTTTGCAGTCTTGTGCTTTTGGTTTTAGACAAGTCATCTGTTGAAGCAATTGTGAATGTGCATTCTCTGTAAATCCTTGATTGCTACATTAACAAATCTAAAAATGGAAAGAGAACTGTAAAAGGACAAATGATCCTTGTACTTAGCCAAATTTTAGGCAGAGAGCTATATAGTAACTATGTTTTACATGTGGACCAAGAATTTATTTTATTTTTATTTTTTATTTTTTAGGGTTAAATCAATCGAATAGTGTCTGGAACTTTTCAAAATGTCCAATTATCATACATGGATAAAATAAAATATCACGATACACTAAGACTTTCAAATTGTGGTTCGTTATCATACATTAGCTGACGTGTCATGACCTGATACCGGCTACACGGTAAAATGAGCTTATGTGTCATTTTTATTTTTGTTTTTAATTTTTTCATTTAACTTCTTTTTTATATAATATACATATGAACGCACATGACACTTTAAAATCCTTCCACTAGCCATCATATCCGCCACCAAACTCTCCACACCGCCACCTCCCGTGGCCACCCCAGGCCCTAGCCCACCACCACTTCCTTCTATCACCACACAATACCTCAACCTTCCCTAGCCACCAACGACCACCATCTCCACATCTCATCACCTTCAATGGCCGCCTAACTCCACCACAACAAGAAGATTTATATAATCAAATGTATTGGTGTATGGTTTAAATGATGAATAGTTGAAGAACTTAAAAACATCACTATGTTCAAGACAAATAAAACCTTCAAGTAACGGGGTTGAGAAGTGAGAGTCACCCACATTAGTTGTACTTAAATATTTTTTGAGTAATACATTTACTTGCGAAACCTTTTGCCAAAAAAAATAAATAAATAAATAAATAACCCTTCAAGTTTATCCGGGGCTTTTCTGAATTGATGTTACAAGATAACAAGTGGGTTTGCTCAAGAAAGTTTTTAATCTAAATTCTCTTCATCACGAGACTGATCGGGTCAGACACCCGAGATACCTCCACAATTGAGTATTATTGGTTGTATTTAGTAGTGATAGAATGGCTAGTTTTGTAATTTGTAATTAAGAAGATTTACGTATCTTATGTGGTTGTGGAAATGATGTAGAACAATCTGACGTGGAACATGACAGTACAATTTCATGACTTGGCATATAACATTTGGCAGATGACGTGGATTCTGAAGTTGAAAAATGGGTTTTTAATGATATCAACAAAAATTTATTGGGTTCATGTCTGATATGTGAACACTTGAAAAAGTTATTTGCTATATGGATCAACCTTTTTTTTTTATGGGAATTGATTTGCACACTCATACTACTTTTGATTCGGACATTCTATGCGTGCATTACATACTTGTACAATGTTTATATTATGTTTTGACTGCTTATACAGTTGAGTGTCCCAATAAAAAATATGAGTGTACAAATCACCTCTTCTTTTTTATATGAGCAATGTTATACATTTCTACAAAATCCTCCTAATTATCCCTACTCCACGTAATAATGATAAGTGTAATCAACTATCTATCTCTTTTCATCTCACTCATTAATTTTAACATTTGCCATCGTCCTAAAATTAAAAGGATAAATAGAATACTTGGTAGGAAGATTTATCATTTTCTTTTTTATATTACTTTCATGTTAAATGGGGCTATGGTCTTCAATGTATATTCCAAATGGAGATCGTATCATTTGTGTTCGAATGCTAATCTTATCTTTAAAAATATTCGGTTATCATTTGAGATGATTTGGTACATCACATGTAAAAGTAGTAAATGTTGGTAAGTTTATTTCCAGATTTGGGTTTTTAATATGGGAATGTCTAACCAATGCCCTTAGGGCATTGGTTAAGCTTTGTTTTTTGTGATTTTTAATACCTTTTTATGTGGGTCCCTATCCAAATATGTCATTTTGTGTCAACTACAAGGACTATTTATGTAATTAAAAACCACAAAAAGACAAAGCTTAACCAATGCCCTTGATTAGACATTCCCAATAATATAGCTTCATCTTTTGCTCAAAAAAAATAATAAAGCTTCATCCGTACAAAATAATTCGTACTATTAAATCATCATTGGCTTTATTAGAAGTAACTTAAGCTTTAAAAAGTTATTTATATGAAATATTTTTATTTGTTACACATCATTTTTAATACAAAAATTTCAGCATAGTGTATATTAGGGGCGAGCAAAACCGCCCGAGTCGCGACAACCGACCCAATCCCGACATAAACCGATAGTCCCGAAACCGAATAATAGCTTCTCGGGTCGGGAGTCGGTTTGGATTTTTAGCATTTTTGGGATTCGGATATAGACGAGTCGGGTGGGGACAGGCCAAAAACCGACAAAATACAAGCAAATCAGCCTGAAACCGACTATACCGAAACTGACTACTTTCGGGTCGGTATTCGGTTTAGGATTTAGGTGCTTTTTGGGATTGGGATTAGTCGGGACGGGTCGGAATCTGGCCCGATGCTCAACCCTAATGTATATCGACCTCTCTAAAATAAATATTTTTCAAGTTGACCCTTCTATAAAAAAAAAATGTTTCAATTTGACCCTTCTATAAAGTGTTAATTATAGTTTTATACAACAATATTTCTTTAGGGAATATATTAGCGACAATTTTTTGTAGTCAATTGGCTACAATTTGGGCAATAAATATAGGTTTTTTACTCTTTTTGTGGGTGCCTGATTCTTTTCTGTGAGTCCCTGACTCATTGCTTGTGTATTTTAAATGAGTGATTGTAGCCAATTGGCTACAATAATTGTAGCCAAGCTATCCCTATTTTTTTTATCCCTACATCACCAAAAATTTATTTTATCATATGAAAAAATAGGGAAATGTTTGGTGGACCTAATAAATAGGCCTATATATCAAGGGTCGAAAAAATATACAGTATACACTTCCCAATAAAAAACAAAATAGCAAATAAAAGAAAAACATTTGTTGTCACCATAAATAAGTGGCATTATCTATTTTCAGTTGTCACAAAACACATAACATGATTTTTCTGTCATTTCCAGTATCTGACAATTGCGAAAGATGTGGTCGAGAAACTATATTAGACATGTGCTTAGTTTCAAACAATAATCTTGTTGCTCAATTGATTAAACAAATCCTTTTTAAAATAGACATATAATCATTTATGCATGTTCAAGTATTTCAGGCCCGTAATATAAATTAACATTTTCTTTTTTCGGAATCAAACGTCAATGCGACAAAATAACTTAAAATATGATTAAATCTTTTTAGTTCTCTTTTCATAAATAAATAAATAAATATGATGCATGGTATTTCATCACAGCTTAAAATAACTATTGCATTTACTTTCTTGAAATAGAAAGTACGTTTAGATGACTTCACGAGCTCAAAAAGTCACAATACATAATTCGTACAATTGGCTTACACCATGGTTGTATTTTGGGAGGTGATTTGCACACCAAATTTTTTTATTCTTGCACCATACTCTATGCATTACAGTGTTATACTGTGTACTCTCTGTGCATTATAGTGTTGTACAAAATGATGTGTTTATAAAAAAAATGTGTGCGAATCAATCTCCTTGTATTATATATATATATATATATATATATATATATATATATATATATATATATATATATATATATATATNCAAGTTACAAAAAAAATTATAATAAATAACTAATTTCAGTATATAGTTATTTTTTTTTTTCCTAAAGAATACTTTTATTCTTATCATTTGTATTTTGGCCTTTGTTCATATAAATTATAAAATCTACTATTCTAATGCATTTAATTGAAAATTTTAGAACATATATAATACAATGGCAGTCCAAGCAGGGAACATGTATTTAGTCAACATTGCATAAGCATCTAGATAAAATATTTGATTAACTGGAAATGCATTCTCTAATCTGTTTTTTTTTAATAAAAAAACTACATAAACTCATTAACTAAAACCAGAAATATTATTTAATTACAAATAAAAAAAATACTGGCAACAGTGTTTGGATTTTCAAGGTATAAGAAGATTAAATTTTTGGATTTGTTTTCGTGGGTGGTCGCTAAGTTTAAAGTGTCGGTACATTCATCACCCTATTTTTTTCAAAAAAATATAAAAAAAGGTCGGTTCGTTTGTTAACCAGTTATTGACTTAAATTAAATATTGCATTACACAATACTGTCGGTGCCACATTTCTATTACGTAAAATTATAAATTTAATGACCTACCGTCTCATTAAAAGGCACCCAACCAATTGTGCACGTAGATTTTATATTTTGTATTTTTCATTTGAATTTGAATTATAATCATAAATTAAGTAAGATTAGTACAAGACTAAAACCATTACAAAGTCAAGATATAATTAGCTTTTTTTTTTTTTTTTTTTTTTAACTAAGCCGAAGCTAAGATATAATTAGTTTAATACGATAATAATCATAATTTGTAGCCAGTCATTTACATTGTCCTGTCAATGTTCAAGAAAGGTGTATATTTCAACGTAGCGAATTTTTGAAACGTATCCTGAAAAACTTTAAAGTTGATTCCAAAATTCAATCATTTCTCCTATGAAAATAAACAAGGTCACTTTCACTAAACCAAGAAATAAAGTCGAAAGTGATAAGTTTTAATGTTATAACAATCCAAAATTCATATATACGATAGATTCAAGTATTTTCGGTAAATCATTGATTTATTATCTTTATGAGCTAAGTTTTTTTTTTAACGCCGAGTTAGTAGTTAGTGATTCGAGCCCACAGTGACATCCAATCGGGCAGTATGCAAGCATCGAATATGCAAGCATCGAACCTTTCTCCTTAGGGGATAAACCCCACTTCTGCTTCTATTTTTTCGGGCCCTTGAAGGTCCATGGTGAGACTCGAACTTGAGACATCTCCAAGGATACATCCCCAAGGTTACCCTTGGTGGCCAACTGAGCTAGCCCAGTTGGTTATCTTTATGAGCTAAGTTAGCAAATGTTTAACGAATACAATCGTCGATAATAGCAGGTACTAATCCTATTGGCACATTTTAAGGGGCAATTTGGTCGATTGTAGCATACTTAGTTCAATCTATAAGACTATGACAACTAACCATTGGGTTAATGTATTGTAGTAGTTTGAAAAAATGTTAAAAAGCGTAACGTAAAAAATTAGTAGTGGAACAGAAAAGGTAAAAAAATGGGGTCGAGTAGGGTAAAGTAGGAGAAACTTGGATAGATAAAGGGCAATAATTAGGAGAAGAGTAGGACAGGAATTGTTAACTACCACACACCCTCTTTTTAACCAATTGACACCTACGCACCAACTTTTTATTATTTTACTTTACAAACTCATAAAACATCATTCGCCTCTCTAAAACAAACGCTACTATTATTAACTAACTACCCTACACCTAGCTAATCACGTAGCTTGTCCCATATATTGTACTTCATACCAACCTTTGCAAAAGAATATTAAAAGCTAAATCAATACTGTTAGTATTATTTACCCTTTAATAAAACACATGATTTATCATTTAGTTAAAAAGCGAAAGTTATAAAATATTTTTTTATAATTTAAATCTTAAAAATGATGTTTATCTATAATGTTCATTTATAATTGTTTTATAATCTAACTCATAAAATAATATCTTTATAACTTGCGTCATTGAATTATATAATAAATCAAATGTTTAAGTTGTGGTTCTGCTAATGACGAGCTTAGTAATAGTGAGGAGATATTGTTTTGGAAAGATGAATGGTGCGAAGCTGATCTTCGCTCAATGGAAAATTTTCCCCGCTTATATGCATTGGAAGTTAATCAAAATTGTTCTCTTAGTGCTCGATGGAGGCTGATGGACGGAAACTGGTGCATTTGCTGGAATTGGAGGGTAAATCCTCGAGGTAGGTCTCTTTCTGATGTTTCCAATTTAACCAATCTGGTTAAGAATTTAACCCTTCGCGAACGTTCTTTTTACGGATGGTTATCGCAACTTGACTCAAATAACTTATTTTCAGTGAAGAAGATCTTTAATATTACTGACTCTCAATTGTCCGTGGGTCATTGCCTGGGTCAAACAAGACACTCATGGAATCCTCTTGTACCAAGGAAAGTCAACATATTTGTTTAAATGGCGGTTTTGGACAGGCTCCCCGTTTTGACAAAGATTGACACACGCGAAATCGACATTCCTACTGTTTTATGTCCTTTATGCGAAGATGTTCCCGAATCTCTAGATCATATTTTAATTGCTTGTCCGAAGGTAAATCTTATTTGGCACAAATGTTTAAGTTGGTGAAAGGTTAATTTTCCTGATGGTGGAATGGATTTCACTAATGTGATAAATGGGTAGTTATGTCAACATATCCCATCTCATATTTATAAAGTATTCTAGGGCGTTGGCTTCAATACAATGTGGGCTATTTGGATGTGGAAAAACCAAATGGTTCTTTCTAAAGCTGAGAATAAACTGGTTGTGGTTAGTGAAGATATTTTTGCACTCATTCAGTACAACGCTCTTTTATAGATCTCCAACTGGTTCTTTGAAGGCTAATTCAATTTAAAAGCCTGGATCACAAGTCCTTCTAGTCTTCATCCTATGATAGATGGTGTAAATTAGCTTTTGTTGCTGTTGTTCTTTTTTCGCCTCTTTTTGTGTATTTTGGTATTGGAAAATGATTTTCCTACATTTTTTTTCTTTCTTAAATATCATCCTACTCATATAATTGATTCATTTGCAAAAGTGACTGAATGAGATGATAAAAGAGAAAAAGTAAATTCTACTTGCTATTTTAATGTGTGGTAGGTAAAAGGATAAGTAGGAAAAAAATGTAAAAATATATAACAATGATCTTTTGGTTATTGTCTCCTTCTTGAGAGTCTAAGGTGTTTGTCTTTCTGATTGCCCATTTGGTTGGTGTTTATAAAATTCATTGCTTCAAAAAAGATAAATGTTTCCTTTACTTATGATTAGGGGTGAGCATCGGTTTAGGACCGGACCGAATGTGGTCGGTCCGGTCTGGTCTGATCTCGGTCGGTCCGGTCCGTTCAGATCGTTTGCTAAGCCCTACTTATGATCTACCTCAATAAATGAAAAAAATGTGTTTGAAGAATAAGATAAGGGCATCCACTATGATGAACCTTTTAAAAGGTTTATAAAATTGCCACATCTTACATTGTCATTAATTCTTAAAACTTTTCATACTATGAACCTATTCTCACTATGGTTAAAACCTTTAAGATTGTTCCAACATTTAATGCTATTAAATCAAAAAATGATAATAAACACTTCTTGGACCTCTCCAAAATTTTAGACCTTTTCATGCCACCTAGACATGAAATGGTTCCTCACTATGGTGCATAAAATCTTAGACCTCTTCATAAGTTTTTAGACCTATTCTTGAAACACCATAGTGGATGCTCTAATAAAGGACCTAAAAGTAAAGTACCATGTCATTTTTGTATTTGCAATGCTTTTAAATGGTTGCCGTATATTTTCNCACTATGGTTAAAACCTTTAAGATTGTTCCAACATTTAATGCTATTAAATCAAAAAATGATAATAAACACTTCTTGGACCTCTCCAAAATTTTAGACCTTTTCATGCCACCTAGACATGAAATGGTTCCTCACTATGGTGCATAAAATCTTAGACCTCTTCATAAGTTTTTAGACCTATTCTTGAAACACCATAGTGGATGCTCTAATAAAGGACCTAAAAGTAAAGTACCATGTCATTTTTGTATTTGCAATGCTTTTAAATGGTTGCCGTATATTTTCTATCAAAGAAATACTGCAATTAAAACATTTGGATAATGACCACTTTATTTTTAGTAATAACGTGTGATTTAAATTTTCAAATAATGCAAAACGGATACCGTAAATTTCAAACCAATGATCTCATTTACTCATCTAATCATTTATTATTCTATTTATAGTATTTATTACATTTTATTAGGAAGTGATTCATCACATTTGAAAAAGAAAAACAACAAGTCAAACGACAGCCCCAAAGTAAAAACTCACAGTTGGTAATTAAAAAGTTGGCTCCAATTCCACACGCCTTCTCTTTCTTCTTCCCATTATATTTTTTTTTCTAGATTTTCTTCGTATATTTTACTCCTATTTTTCATATATTATAACCAAATGATTATACACACACAAGTATATATTCGTGTTATATGTAGTATTCACATCTCTTCACCGTCCATTCATTTTTATTTATTAGTTTTCCTTCATCATATCTCTCTCTAAACACTTTCCTTCCATTTTATTTTCATATAAAATTTCCTAGTATTTATATTTATACATCTATATTATTCAACATTGATTCCTTCCGTTAAATCATATATATCACATCCTTAAATATATATCTTGGTCATGTTTTTTCTTGTCCTCTAACAAAAGTTTTCCATTTTGTTGCCAAAGTCAATGCTTTGATCTAAGTTTTCTTGTATGTATATTTCTTAAAGTGTGACAACTAGATTTTAGAGATGATGCCAATGAGTAACACCAAACCAACAAGTGGTGGTGGTGGTAGTGAAAATGAATGGGAGGTTCGACCAGGTGGAATGTTGGTCCAGAAACGAGATCCGAATGATGAAGTTACTCGTGTACCTCCTCCAACTATTCGAGTTCGAGTCAAGTACAATTCGATATACCATGAAATTAACATTAGTTCACAAGCTACATTTGGTAAGTTTGCATTAGTATTATATGTTGGTTGTTGTGTTATGAGATATAATTTTTGTTAAAACGTTGATATGTTATATATATAGGTGAATTAAAGAAGATGTTATCAGGGCCAACAGGATTACACCATGAAGATCAAAAGCTAACGTACAAAGGTAAAGATCGAAGCAACAAAACATATCTAGATTTTGTCGGTGTTAAGGATCGGTCGAAAATGGTGTTGGTTGAAGACCCGCTCAGTCAAGAAAAAAGGTATATCGAGATGAGAAATAATGCTAAGATGGAAAAAGCCGCTAAGTCGATATCTGAGATTAGCTTAGAAGTCGATAGACTTGCTGGCCAGGTATGTATATATATACGTATTTCAGAAGTCATGACACAATATATGTATGTTACATTAGAGGGTAAGAAATAATAAAATTTAAATTAGTTAAAAAATATATATACACATATATGTGGTCTAGTATGTTAAGGTGTTACTTTTGGATTGGCATATTATGGTCTATTCTTTGCTGTAACTAGAGTTTTTCTGTCTATCATTTTACTTTTTTTGGGTCATTCCCTTTACAAATAAACTGGATCACCACTATACTAATAATATACATTTTCATTTCATCTTATTTTTTCTTTCATTTCCCTTGTGAAATTGTAAAATTTGAATGTATAAAGCTATATGAAATCGTATATGATAAGTTTATGTGCACTATTTTTAGTTAATAAAGTGGTTGCGTTGTTAATTTCCTTTACGGAACTTGGATGCTAAGAAATTTCCGCAATAAGACCACGCAGCGACATGTGTTATGCAAAAGATTAGAAGCTGGCTCATGGCGTAACCTTGCAGTGTAGAAAAAGATTCACCTTGGACCATTTACCGCAACATATATGTCTTTATCAATGCTCTGCAAACTTTCCTTCAAGAGTAAGATGCAACATCTTTATCATGGCTAGCATGTCCTAGTCAGAAAGTATTATGATAACTTGGCTAAGAAATCTGATAGGTGTTACATCATTGTATTGAATGGTTGCATAAACTCAAAGTCTACATGTATTTATGTATGTATATACGTATGCGCAGTTACTTAACTTCTGGATATTAGTTCCACCTTGAATTTACTACATTTGGTAATCAATATGAAGGCATATGTTCATAGGTGGTACCGAATGATGCAATGTAATTTTCTAGCATATATTGAAGACTTTTCGAAATAATAAAGGGTGTTGTGGTCCAACTAGTCATAATTCGGGCCAAGGCGTCTACCACGTATGGGAGA
This sequence comes from Artemisia annua, assembly GCA_014162995.1. NCBI lineage: Eukaryota > Viridiplantae > Streptophyta > Magnoliopsida > Asterales > Asteraceae > Artemisia > Artemisia annua. Next base: position 106,032 of record LBNU01006578.1, on the reverse strand, counting down.
AGACAATTACTCTTTCTTCACTAGACTAGAGTCACAAGTATGGGATGCTATTCTCAAGAGGCAACATATACAACTGAGTTATTCTGTGACACGGATGCCCTTAAGTTTAATCAAAGGGATGTGGTCTCTGCAATCATTTCATTCTACAAGGATGGTAGAAAACTTTACGGGTTTGGATTGATTCCCTCCAATCTTCTAAGCCATAAAAATAACATAACTTGCAAGTAAATCTTTAGGTGAAGTTACTTGTACTTTAGCATCTTGCACATGTAAAGCTGCTATGGGAAAATATGAAGTTGCTGCCAAAGCATATTTCTCTGCCAAGAAACTAATGATTTCAAGAACTAACAGGATGGCGACCTATTTGGCATATCGTCCTGTTGGAAGTATTTGTGAAAGAAACTTTTTCGGCTCACTAGTTGATATGAAACAGCCAACTTTACGAGTCCACAAAACTTTCATACAATCTTTTAGATGCAAACATAAACTTACATCATAATTAAGGAGCCATAGAGTATTTTTTCACGTTAAAGTGACTCGCTAGTATACACATACAAACATGAATATCGAAGAGTCTGGTACAAAGTTGAATAGTTGATAGCGAGAGGTTGTTTCTAGCTTTCACCGATTTGTCATTGTGAACATGAATGCGGGCATGATCCCACATGCATCTTAGTACCACAAGGTTAAATATTTGGTCCAAAAGGTGTCCACTGTAATCAATAGCTCCTTCTTTCCAAAACAAGATATTTCGCCATCAAATTTTCATATCAATGTGGATTCTAAATTTGGGTGGATGTTCTTTTTAGATAATGAACGTGTTCATCCATTCCAAACATCTAAACGGAGAGCCTCGATATTTTTGGTGAATTTCATACCATGTGTAACCAAAACATGATTTATGACCATTGTATAATAGGCATCAAAAACTTTTGCTTTGGGCAAAATTAAGGGAAACTGGAAATGTTGTTTTGTTTTTAAGGCTTAAGAGAATAGCAGCCCAGCCCACTAGAAGTCATTGCCACTACATATTTATATCATACAACCAATATTACATAGCCCATTGACCATCAAATAACGCATATCTCATGATCGGACTAATTAGTACTCCGTACTCCGTAATCTACTAGCCTTGTATCCGCGCCAAGTGACCGTAATAAATAGTTTTTGGTTGTTTTAAAATTACTAGTTATAATGCCCGCGCACGCGCGGGTTTTTTTTTTAAATTTTTTGAATGATATATTTTTATTTATTAAAAAACTAATAATTTAATTTTTATTTTGTTTGATTTATGATTTTTAATTGTAGTTTTTTATAATTAAAGATAATCATTTAAATCTTATCTATATTTTTTGTATTTATCTTCTACTTGTATAGTATATCAACAAAACGAATTTAAAAACTTATAAATTAAATAATAATTAAAATATTGCCTAATAAAGAAATATTCCTTTTTTTCAAAATGACAAAGTACCCACTAGGAGTTTTGTTTTATTATATATATAAGAGATAATGGTTATGAATGTCGGTTTTAGTTTTGTATTTTTGTGGAGAATAGTATGTGCTTAAATAGAATTTGTCAAACCGAACCAAAGTAAATATTCGGTTCTCGGTTTAGTGTTTAGATATACTTTGGCAAAATGTAAACTGAACCGAGTCAAAAACCGAATTCATATAAATATATATTTTATATATTTATATAATAAAAAAAACATTACAACTCTTTCCTATTATAAATGTAATACTTTTTAAGCATGAAAATATTATTTTACTAAAAAACTATATAATTAAATGAGAAAAAAATATATATATTATGTAATTCGGGTCAACCTGAAAACCAAACCGAATTCAAATTCGGTTTCGGTTCTATTCAATTTTTGGTTTCATTTGAAATCTATTTTTTACCAAACTTATCGAACCAAATAAATCAAACAAAATGATAACTGAACCGATGAACACCTCTAATAACTCGACTTTATCATATGGTTCTGGCTTTGTTTGTTGTCTATTGGAGAAATTTGGGCCTTGTTCGACATGGACCCGTTTCTTTTATAACAGGAGACCATCAAGATAACTCTTCTGAAATTGGTTGGTTGTACTTTGTTACAACTTCAAAATAGAAATCCTAGTTCCATAGTTAAAAAAAGACACATTGTGCTTTTACCAGCATGCTACATGTGGCCATTTATTAAAAAAAGAAAAAAAAATCCGTTCTTCAGTATTTCATTTCCAACATGTTAAACAAGTAAATAGAAAGAAAAAAAATGTAACAAGTGAAACGAAATGATCAAATGCTTACAAGCACCTAATCGCTTTAATTTAACAATACATATTATTATTTGAATAACATAATGCTAGCATGGTATCCAAGTTGCGGCGGCGGGTAATCTGCAATCAAAATTTTTTTGACGAACAATATTTTCGGATTACATGTTTTCCGTGATAATGACTTTACGCTAGACCAATTTTTTTTTTCCTCAAATAACTCAGGGGCGAATTTTGAATTGGGCAACCACCTTAGTAGGTTGGCACGTGTTTATTTTTATAAGTACATAAAGTACAACTGTGTAAGCTAGGTATAAGAGGTGTCACCTAGGTGTACTTTGGGCAACTATTATTCTGTCGGGGCGACTTGTACCTTGGGCGACCTAAATTTTGTCATTTAGTAAAAAAAAATTGTCATTTTTTCACTATTAAGTCACTCAAGGTACAAGTCGCCCCGACAGAAACAGTAGTCGCCCAAAGTACAACTAGCTGACACCTCTCAGACCTAGATTACACACTTGTACTTTGTGTACTTATAAAAATGGACACGTGTTAACCTACTAAGGTGGTTGCCCAATTCAAAAGTCCATGGGCTTGTTTGGGAATTTCTCTTAACTGTTTATATATATTGCATATTAATTTGTATTCGATAAAACATAAAACCACATCTAATGGAGAAAAATAGCTAACTGTGTTGTATCTTTTTATATAATAAAACAAAACCTCTAATGGGTACTTTTTCATTTTGAAAAAAAAGATTATTTCCTTATTAGGTCATATTTTAATTATTATTTTTTTTAATTTATAAGTTTTTAAATTCGTTTTATTGATATACTATACAAGTAGAAGATAAATACAAAAAATATAGATAAGATGCAATAACCATAGGATTAAACTTTTTAAATGATTATCTTTAATTATAAAAACTACAATTAATAATCATAAATCAAACAAAATAAAAATTAAATTATTAGGTTTTTAATAAACAAAAATATATCATTAAATTTTTTTTTTAAAATCCACGCGTGCGCGGGCATTATAACTAGTATAGTATAAAGTTAAGATCATAATATACGCTAAATCATTTCATAATATAAGTTTATTGAAAATAACGTCCAAGATTTACTGGGTCAATGTCAATCCCGAAAAGATATAAAATTCAAGTCAAAGTCACATAAAGCTATTTGAGGGAGTCCACATTAAACAACGAAAAGTATTGTTTGTAAGTATCACAATATGAATATATATGGTATACAAATGTGACCCTCAACTGACTTCAAATCCAACTTGTTTATTGGCAATGGGTCGACACGAAGTGATTAACATGAGCTGTGTGATAAAGTTTTAGTTCTCGTGAAACAACTTGCAACTTTAAAAAGTGCTTCAATTACACTTTTTTATTTAACAAACCAAAGCTTGGTTTTAGTTCAATTCCCACTTTGAATTTTAATTAGTCAAAAGGAACTTAAAGTAAACTACTCAAAACCAATTTTAACTAATCCGACGCCATGCACTTGAAGTTAAAGATTTGCAACATGCGACTTTGTTGATTCTATCGACGTGCTTATTAGTCAAAGACTTGCAACATGCCCTATCAAGTTTTTTGATGGACAGGTTGTGCGACGTGACGATATGTATGATGAATTATATAGTTTTAAGTCCATGTCCAAGAGGTATCGTAAATGTTAAGCAGACAATGCTTACATGTTGGATCAAATTTAATGAAGGCCAAAAAATGACATGAAACAATTTGAACAACCTTTCGTAAAGTGAAGAAGACCATATATATTTTGAATTTCTTTTCACTTCACCTTAGGCTCTAAGGCTTCATTTTATAAACAGCGGAAATCATGCTATCTACATAATAAATTAGATTTTTGTAAGAATCAAACATGTACTAAACCTCGTTTTTTCATGTGGTTCGAGTCACGAACTTTAAGTTTTGGATCATAAATTACGTCTTCACATAAATTCAAGACGTACTCAATTCGTACTTGTTGCTTGATGACGATATTCATGTCCATGTTTATCTTGCTTAACTAAAAGTTAATTATCTCACCTGAAGATACATGCATGTTTTGCTGTCCTTTATATTTTTCTAATCTTGTTTACAAGAAATCTAGTCATAACTCGTGGTTTTTTTTAAAAAAAATATATAAAGAAACATTCACATTAACTTTTTCATATAAAAAAAAAAGTAGTTCTACTAGGGTCTTTGTTCAATAAGAAAAGGTTATGGAGGCTAATTTGAGATTATGCAGAGAATGAGTTGGAGTTCGATACGTGTAAGAGAATAAAAGGTTGATTTCCACATACAAAATTCGGATTAAATAATAATTTATATAAGTGAAAAGTGATATGATGTATGCACTAATTTTGAACAGTAAGTAATTTAGAGGGGGTTAAATCATCACTAGCAATTTGTTTATGTATAAAGTGACAAAATAATCTTTATGTTTAATTTTGCACGTAATCTATAGTTAATAGTTAATTTGGTAGTAGTAATCAAGCCTTACTTTTAAAATGGCGTTGGAGATTTCTAAATGGGAACGATATGTTGTGGGTGAGGCTAATAAAAAGTTGTCATGGTAGAGAAGGTAGATTCTTAGATGGTGGAACAACTCCTCCTAAAAGTGGGGTGTGGGCTGGTATTGTGAAGGTTTCCATGGAGCTTCATACGCGTGACTTAGTTCTAAACTCGATGTTTAGGAGAAAGGTTGGGAATGGTAGGAATACTGGATTTCGGAAGGATATGTGGTGCGGTGAGGGAACGTTAGAAGCGATATTTCCTAGGTTGGCTGCCTTAGCTTCTAATAGGAATGCTTATGTTGGCGATTATTGGTCCATCCAAGAGTGGAATATTAGTTGGCGGCGAGATATCAGGGGTGGGGTGGAGCAAACTCAACATGATGATGATCAAATGACATGTCTTCAGATAATCAATATTAACTTGGAACAAGACACTTGGCAGTGGGAGTTTGACAATGAAGAAAATTTTACGGTTCGATCGGTTAGAAAGAGTCTTGATGTTAAACGTCTTCCGAGTGCTGCTATGGCGACTCGATGGTGCAATATTCTTCCGATCAAGGTGAATGTGTTTGTATGGAGAGCTTTATTAAACCGTCTACCTACTCATTCAAATCTGGATCAGCGCGGGATGGATATCGATTCTCTTCTATGTCCATGTTGCCACTGTTGTAAAGGACATTAACCATGTGTTTTTTACATGTACTGTAGCTGTTGAGTTATGGAGCAGAATCGGGGTGTGGATGGAGTTACATATCCCGGAGTTTGTTAATGTAGAAGACATGTTTCAGTGGATCGATGGTCAAAGAGGTGGGTCTACGCATCAGAGGATCTTAAACACAACTTGTGTTGCAACAATATGGATTCTTTGGTTGTATCGGAACTCGGTGGTATCTGATAGCTCAAGAGTTAAAAAGCATCACATTTTCGATTCGGTAGTCATTTACTCATTTAATTGGATATGTAATAGAAACCGCAAGAGTAGATTCAACTGGAACGCGTGAATGCAAAACCCACGTATGTAATTTCCTTGCTTTTCTTTACTAGTTCCATCTAGCTTTTATATAAATCAGCGGTTCTAAAAAAATAAAAAATAGTTAATTCAATACAATCAAAAATTTAAACTGTTTCATTGTAAATTGTAATTCTATTCAGCAATTTGTTTTTATCACAGTTATTATAACATGTCACTATATCATCACTTACACAACGTGAAACATACATTTTTATATCTTTTTACACTTCTTTAGCTTGTTTACACTATGCCAACTTATAAATGCTTGACACGTTAACATTTTTATATATTTAAAGGCTCTTAAAAATATATTGTATTCAACGAAGTAAATAGTATACACGTTTATAAAACGCTGCGATCCCTTTAGCTAATTACTTCACAATTATAAGCACTGAGGTTTAGCCAAATTGAAGCACTTAAAAGCATGACCTCATGACGTGTTTCTTGGCATAAAGTTAAATAAAGGATTAACACAAAATGATTATTTAAATAATTTAGTTCATGACAACTATTAGTGACCGGTAAAAGAGTGAGTAATAGTGTATACGTGGTGAGCGCATCCATCCGTACGCGTGACTGCCTCCAAAAAGGGTTCTTGTTACCTTTTTTCCCGCAATTAAATCCATCATCATATCAATTATTGACACCCCAAATATCACAACCAGCAAGGACCACATCATTATCATCATACATGTCCCCAATTCATTTCACATAAATTTGAAATTTCTACTATGACACATTTAAATTTGAATGGTCTTAATACACATTTAAAAACTGACTTAAAAATTTTTTTGTAAGAGTTTTCTCGGTAAATGTATTACTCCAAACAAACGTTTAAGTAGAACTGATATGGGTGAAATCTCACATCTCAGACCGTTACATAAACGGTAAGGCTAATACAACAAATAAAACTACTTCTGTGAATGAAGAAACGACTATAACTAGATTACATTTGACTCAAACGACTCAAAGGATAGCCTACGACTTCCTCCGACCGCAAATTTTGATATCTTAAACATCGCAGAAAGCCAATTGATATGATCTTCAGTTAGATGATGAGCATTGTACTTATCATCATCATAATATGACTTAAAAATGACTTTAAAGTTGCTTCTTATAAGGTTTGAGCTTGGGTTTCTATGAAAGAATCCCAAGCCCCTTAGCCTACCCGGCCATCCCAATACAAATGTAGCCGGCCGGTTCATAAAATAAAAGAATAATTATTTAGGGTTATATTTTTGTTTGCGAAATAAAATTTCTTCGTCAAAGTAGCAATGTGAAAACCAATGAATCGATTAGTTTTGTTTTCTAATAGAACTAAATTCTCCATACATGCATCTGAACTCGTGTATTTTGTTGAAGTTTGAATTTAAACATGAGCAAGTTGATGTTTTTGGATTTTGTAGATGTAAATTAGCTTGTTTCGTATTTCATGAAAATAATGTGAACTCGTTGTATATAATATTCTGTATAGTTGAATTAATGGTTACGTTTTGTTAGTCCAAGTCAATTTTTATTGCTACAGGCACATGAAATATGTTGATTGGTCAATTTTCTCGCTCAAGTTACTATTATTTTCTTGTACTTGGTAGAAACATCTTGACATAAGGGTCATGGATGTTTGATTAGATGATTCGGTCATTTAGACAACACATATTATACAAATTTCATAATTAATCTATGTAATCGAAATGTTCAAAACTACGCAACGAATTGAAGTGAACCAACCAAATTACGTACAATTTGGCTGTATCATTATTCATTCTATATTTTTTTTAAACACCAGTGTTTTAAAACCAAACATATTGGACAAAGCTACTCGTTGCATGTGTATATGAATGTATGTATTTGATAACCACAAATGGTTATATACCAACTTATTATCAGGGTTTTAAAAGGCGCGCTATTTCGTCGTTAAGGAGTGATGCGTGACCTTCATGTTACGAATTAGACCAAGGCGTCGGCTGTAGGCGTGGCGTAAGATGAGTCGTGAAAAGACGGGAGGCTTTCCGCCTTTTTTGAATCCAACTCCGATGAAGAAGGTTATTTTTTTTAACTAGCAAAGTATATTACATTCAAAGATAGTTTCTTGACTTTATTCTTTATGCATAACACTTTTTGTAAATTCGATATATATGAAATGTGATATATAAATTTATAAATCTATAAATATTTTCATATTTTGTGCCACTTTAAGTCACACTTTAAAAAATGTTGTGACTTCACCATGGCTCTTAAAGTGCGAGGCTTAATTATGCCGACACGCAATGCCTTACCTTATTTATAAACTAGTAATTATATGAACATGGAATTAGGGATGGTGTCATTGTCAAATGATAAATATAGAGCATTCCTCTTATACAGACGTAGCAAAAGTCAGATGCTCTACAGTTTTTATATTGTCGTATCTTGGCCCTGTAAATATCAGATGCGTATTCAATGAGCTTATAGTTACTATTTGTTGGTCTACTAAGAACTTTAAAACAGTGATAGCCTAATTTTGGAAAATTTTCTTTAGGGTTACAAATTTCAATATTCTTCATTGAAGGTGTTTCAAATGAGCAAGTATAAGTTTTAACCAATTATAATTACTAAAAAAGACACAAAGGCTATGTTTGGCAAAAGTAGCTATGAGCAGTAGCAGTGAGCTGTGAGCAGTAGCCAAAAAAGCTCACAGCTTCATAAAGAAGCATTGGGAAAATGAGCTCTCCTAAAAAATAGCAAAGCCCACAGCTCTCATACCAAACGAACACTAAAAATCAAAAAGCTCATTGTTCACCGCTCATTGCCCAAAAAAGCTCCAAAAAGCTTTGTGCCAAACATAGCCAAAATAAGCATCCTCCGAAGGTGCATGCATTTTGAGATTATATAGCGTTTAAAAAATAAAAACCATACACATTTTCGTAAAATGCTCAAATTCCCGGGGCTTCAAGATGACCAACGTGACAACAATAACATAGTTAGGACTGATAAAACAAACTATAGAGAATGTAATATTGAAGAATAAATCTACAATGTGTAAGACATGTATATATGCTTGCCTTATTCGTAAAGAACAAGCGATGAGATTAAGTGGCCAATAGCAAACGTATCGATACCACATAAATCGTCTGTCAGAGGGTCATGCACCGGAATCTTTCTAAATGAACAACTGTTGTAGAGTTGACATTTTGAGCCAAATTTGCACTTAGCAACAAAACTAGATGGCATGGTAACCAAAGGTGAAGCTTTAAGGGATATGACCCTTATCTCTTTTACATGGTGCATCTATGATCTGTCACTTATTTCTTCTACTTGATAAGTCTTCATAGGGGGGCCTTTAATTTCTTCATGCACCTTATCTTCAATGCATAAACTTTAGGGCTAGGGTTTGTTTAAAGGCAATAATTATATGCATGCCCTTATCCATGAGTAATAAAAAAGTTTTGTTATTTGACTGATTCTTGGATGCAAAATCTTCCATATTTGTGGATGATTATCATGTACTTGGATTAGTATTCGTCACATGCCTTTTTTCGACATGACACTATTTTTCATTATATAGTGTTCAATCATCACTTGCATATAAGAAAGAATTTAAATGATTTGGTCTATAATAAAGTGACCAAATATTATTGCTTTTCTGTTTTTTATTTTTGGGCAAAGCATGAAAATGTGTTGTCATTTTTTGCTTTGTTGTGTTGCTACATATATATTTTCCTTTTTTATACATCATAAGTTACACACAATAGACGGAATTCAAAAAAATGATGTATACAATAAGAAAAAATAGAGATAACTATACAACAAAGCAAAAAGTGTCAAGTTAGTTTCACTTTCGTGTCATTTGCCTTTTATTTTTTCTATATTTATTATTTATATACACTCTGTAATACTAAAAACGTATGATGTTATTTTTCAAAGTATTATATCCGTTGACCTTTAAATCCATACACTCATAAGTTTGCAGCAATATTCACACATTTAACATTTATAAACGATCACCTCTGCATAACAACGACAATTTATAATAGCGTTAATTTGTGTGTGCAATTATTTTTTTATGTATATATGAGGAGTAATTGTAGTGAAAAAAGTTAGTGTTTTAAACTGTAATTAAGTCTTTAAATATTTAATAGATTGCATTACATTTTATAAGTAAAGATATTTTATTTTAACAACATATATTATTTATTTTTACGTTTCTAATTTTTAAACAATATGTTTTTTCCTTATATGTAGTATTGATGAGCATTACATTTATGCTTTTATAGATTTTTAAAACAATTGTATTATTTTTCTTCTCCATATGTCTGGTTATTAATCCACAATTTTATTTAATTAATGGAAATTGGAATTTGGGTGATTGACCAATCAAAAAGTTGTGGATACAAGTCTCGTTTCGAAATAATTGGTAAGTTACTAGATGTTAATGGTAAGTTACTAGATTTTTAAAACAACTATAGGATAAAAAAAATGTTTGATTTAAAAGTTTACTATGGACCATGAGAACACATATTAAAAGCAAATATTGGTGACAGAGCATGTGTTGTTTATTTATTTTTTAACATCATGTTTACAGGGAAACTAAACTTTAAATGTTCTGTTTTTTAGTTTTTTTTATGGGAATAGAAATGATAGATACATAAGAGTGAAGAAAGTTGTGTTTATATTTTATGTTCTCGAGTTGAAAAGAAATGAATGAAAATAGAAAGAAAATAAATAAAATCATATCTCATGTTAAGAGGAAAAAAAAGAAACAAGACAAAATTATAGTTATGTTTTTTAAACATAAAAAGACATCTATAATAAAAGATATATAGAATAATGAGGGTTATATGAGTTATTTTATAACAAATAGTTCAGGCGTAAATTTATTTTATTTCAAATATGCTCATATTTGGACGGAAAATTTTGGAGAAAAATACCTTATTTAATTTTTTATCAAATATTTTCTTTTTTTTTTTATTTATATTTGACAAAAACTCGAGAACACAATAATTTTTCTATATTGTTTTAAGATGTAGTGAAGGGGTACAATGTGAAAAGTCGTTAAATTTGCCAAAAGCGGAAAGTTTTGCATGGCCAATCAACAACTGCAAAAATAAAAAAGATTTGTTACGTGTGCAAACTGATATCGCTCCTTTTTGTTTATTTCCTTCTGAGATTTTTCTGTCTGCTTACTTTTTGATACATGATGTTTAGTAAGCGAGAAAGAAAATTAAGAACAAGTACGAGCTAAAAAGAAAAGACAAATACACGTATACTCTAATCTAGAATACTCTGAATATATAGTTTATATTAGGACTCGAAAACACCTCTTGATTGTAGGCCGATTTTGAATTAATCCAAGGTTAATTAATTCCATATTTCTCCATCATCTTGGAATTCTCGTGCTGTTTTATCTTCAGTTGAATAGTTCAAATATGTTTTTGGTTGTTTATGTTAATGTTCAGCATAACTAATTGTAGAATATTCATAATTGAAGTGTCGATTGTTGATATAATATGGTTTCAACTTATCCATGCGACCATGCAAAATGTTTAAATAGCTATGAGTTTTACTCCTAGCTAATATACTTGCTTTATGCTAGTGTTATGGAACATTTATCAAAACTCCTTTTTACAATAACATTGACAATCGAAGATCTCGAATAAAATCTATCAATCGAAGATGATCATGTGAAATGATTGAATATAAAATATAACACCATGGCCATGAAAAGAGATTGATTGATATCGCATCTTGATTCTGGAGTTTGATTATCCACTCATTTAAGTTTAGGTTTTGATTTGATTCCATATGGTGTCATTGTGGCATGTTTCCACCTTTTTATCATTTTTTTGGTGCTTTGTATTTTCCATGTCATATCATATGATTATAAGTGTAACAATATATTTCTACATGCTTCAACATTTGTTAATTTTGTGCCATGTACCTCAAGAGTTGTGATCAAAGCATGTACAATAACGAAAATCAAATGGGGATATAAATGTAAAAGACGAAAACCATGAGAATTGATTCATATTGTTGAGATCGTACATCCACAACGACAAATTATACAGTAAATATCCGGATAATACAAAAATGAAATATGAAACAACAAACAATGATTTAAAGTTATTCAACACCTCTTGCTAATTCCACAAATAACTACACTATAAATATTCAGGATTGCAAAAATAGACATCAATACCTTGAATACACTCATTACAAACTCTCAGCGGAAAGATGCAACAACAGAGCCGCGCTTGAAATTATTGACCATTCCGAGACTCACACGCAAGGACAACATGCAAATGCGGAGA
>LBNU01006578.1:66875-93784 GCA_014162995.1 Artemisia annua | reverse complement strand
CCCCCCACACCAAAAAAAAATAATTATTATTGTGTCAATTTTTTAAAATATCTGGTCATTTTTATAATTTGCCCTCTAATGAACTTATTTTTAATGTAGTTTTTAAAAATTATCAAAGTTTATCCTATCAATCATAACTTTCTGGCTCTGCTTCTAACAACATGAATAGAAGATATGAAAAATATTAACTTGGTCACAAGCTACTTTTATTGAAGTAGACAATAACATCATTCCTTAATTTTGACAATTAATAAATTAAATAGATTTTTATTAGTAATATGAATGAATTGTCATCAGATTTAAATCTTTTTGAAGTGATCGTTATATATTCTGAAAGGAAGTGATGGTGATTTTTTTCTTTTCCTTAAAGATCGGTAAATCTTGATTATGACAAGTAATGGTCATTGAGATTGAGATTGATAGGAACACAAAAAGAGAAACTAAGTTTATGATGTGTATTCTTAGCAACATCGTTCCGGTTCCAATTGCGATCTTGCATGTAATGTGTATTCTTAGCAACATCGTTTCGGTTCCAAATTGTAACCTTGTCGTCTTCTATTTGATGCTAGTAGCTTTTGTATCTATCTTATTATGTATCTATGGTTTTTCATGGAGTTTCAATATCTGAGTTTGCTACTCCACTAATATCATCACTATAAAGTAAATAGACAATTGCCATATTATAGTTAATTGGCTTGTGTTGTGTCTACGACTCTTGGTGGTTTTTATACGCTAAATATCTTTTTGGTAATTCTTTATGTGTTAGATATCCTTTTAGCCGCTCAAAGTGTTATAGATTCCTTTTAAGTCGCCGCGTGATGGTAAGAATATATGGAATCCTTAGTTCACTTAAGATATTGTTGATTTTGATGTTAGCTCTTTTTAGGGATCTCAAAACAATTATATAAAAACATAAAAAAAATTATGTATGAGTTGATCGGATTTCGTTTTTGAAGTAGTTATTTTACTCTCGGATATGAGTATGATTCTCTACACATTACCTCTCACATACCTCGTTTCAGCATGATTGAGTATATTGTTGTTGTTCTAACATGTATGTAAATAATATCAAATATTACGTCAGATTGTCCGAACGTCTCGTGTTCTCGATGGTATTATTCACTTATGATTCACAGAACAAGTATCATCATGAGTGATATTATATATTTCCTTAAGAGAATAAAAACTACACATGTCTTGTAACCTTGTATTATATGAATTAAATATAATTGTTCTATCATTATTCCTTGATGGGATCAACCTTAAAAAGATGTCCGACTCTTGTAACAATTGAAGGGCACAAACTTGGGGTGTTCCAAGGGACGTTGGTTATTAACTAATTAAGAGTAAATAATAATTAAACATAGCTCCAAAGATTTCAATGAATTATGGATTTGCATGTTATTAACAAATAACTAATGCTAATATAAATTAAACTCAACCTCATCCAATTAGTAGATAAGCTTCATTTGCAATTAGATAGAACAAACATTTTAAACTACAAGAACATTTATTTAAGTTAGTTGTTTATTGTTTTATCTTTGAACCCACATGATCTCTATCTCATTTTAGATCATGATCTTTCATTTTATTTGTATTTTTAGGTGTAGTTGAGACGTCTATAATTTGGATATGGATTGATATTACAAGAAACAAGCTGGCTATATATTTTGTAATTTATCAAAATGTGGCAAGCACAAAGGGTATATAGACTCTCAATGTTAATTCGATAGAATGTTATGAGTTTATAGATTGTTCTTATATGTATGCCGATGTTATAATCTTAGGTTTTAAAGTAGAAGTATACTAATTATGTTTTTACAACATCTTCAAGTTTTAATCTTCCAAGATAGCTTCGTGTTAGCTCAATGTATCGATGACATTTGAGTTTAACGTCATTTAAATTGTTAAATTATTAGAGTTATGTCCTTAAACTCTATCGCTTCTCACCCGACGCCACCCTCTTTCATATGTGCTTGGTCACGGCTTATGCATACAAACAATATAATGTTACTATAATTATTATCCTTTATCTAATGGTTGAAGCATTATAAAATTGTCGAAGCAATATAAAATAGCAAGAACCCTGAAGTTAGTGAAGATCCAAGATCTCGTATATCTATTTTATATTATCTAATCATGCTATATCTTGAGTACAATCGCATATGCATATATTTTGTGCGTGGGAAGGCAAACTAATACATTGTTAATTATGCATGCAGGGACAACACTTGAATCACGCTGTTTTTTCCCCATATTTTTGGGAAGCCGAAGGGACAAATGAATGCTAGCAAGGAGCAAGAGCTTAAAATAATTGAATAAACATGATGACGATAAAGGAAACATGATACGGATTCTGCATACATGCAACCTTTCAAATATGTCAGACGTTATTCAGTAGCAAGTTCAGTCAAAATATAGATGAAATAATATTGTAAAGATAATCTATTTTTCAAATCTTCATTATTCATTCTTGTAAAGGGTGCTTTTTTATCTCTTATAATGTTCAAAACTGGTTTTCTGATATGAAAAATCTAAATATTGTTCCAACTCCTACTATAGTCTCCAAATAAATACTACTTGTTAAGATAGCTTTGATTTTGCTATAATCCAATGCCCGTTTGTGGCAACGACATAGAGACAGAAAAGCATGCATGGGCTAGTCAAATGTGTTGTGGCTAAAAGTACATGGATGGAGGTCCTATGTAACATTCAACCAAACCATATCCATAATACTAACGACGTCCTCAACGTTGTAAACCAATCAAGCCTTTATATGGCGTTTCAGAAAAGAATCGACTTAGCTCTAAACGTAAAAGCAAGAACTCCTTAGTGACATCAAGCTCTTGACTTTTACATGGATCTCAAATAGATTCAAGAAAGCTTCAATTAGTTTATTCAGTGGTTTAGCAACCCCACTAATGTTATTTTCTCCTAGGTAGTTCTCTGTGGCTCTTTGTTNGAGGGCAAACTAATGCATTGTTAATTATGCATGCAGGGACAACACTTGAATCACGCTGTTTTTTCCCCATATTTTTGGGAAGCCGAAGGGACAAATGAATGCTAGCAAGGAGCAAGAGCTTAAAATAATTGAATAAACATGATGACGATAAAGGAAACATGATACGGATTCTGCATACATGCAACCTTTCAAATATGTCAGACGTTATTCAGTAGCAAGTTCAGTCAAAATATAGATGAAATAATATTGTAAAGATAATCTATTTTTCAAATCTTCATTATTCATTCTTGTAAAGGGTGCTTTTTTATCTCTTATAATGTTCAAAACTGGTTTTCTGATATGAAAAATCTAAATATTGTTCCAACTCCAACCATAGTCTCCAAATAAATACTACTAGCTTGTTAAGATAGCTTTGATTTTGCTATAATCCAATGCCTGTTTGTGGCAACGACATAGAGACAGAAAAGCATGCATGGGCTAGTCAAATGTGTTGTGGCTAAAAGTACATGGATGGAGGTCCTATGTAACATTCAACCAAACCATATCCATAATACTAACGACGTCCTCAACGTTGTAAACCAATCAAGCCGGCCTTTATATCATTATATGGCGTTTCCGAAAAGAATCAACTTAGCTCTAAACGTAAAAGCAAGAACTCCTTAGTGACATCAAGCTCTTGACTTTTACATGGATCTCAAATAGATTCAAGAAAGCTTCAATTAGTTTATTCAGTGGTTTAGCAACCCCACTAATGTTATTTTCTACAGGTAGTTCTCTGTAGCTCTTTGTTAGCACATTATCCTTAAGTTGCCCCTAGAAAGAACATTTGTTTTATGTCTCGTGCTTATTATATTTGTTTACATTTCACTTTTTTCATACTCCGTTTTAACGGAGATGAGTACTGTTATTTTTGTTATTGCTGTTGCTTTTTATACTTGTTTCATAGATTTGAATTTATAAACCGAGGATAAATTAAAAACAAAAATACTGGAAAATGAAATTACATAATCAAGATTTAGGAAAACTAAAGTCGAGGGAAACTGTTCGTTTTGTTGGGTGACAGCATTGCCAACATACAATTGCAAACATGTACATTATACTAAAAAAAGAAAAAGAAAAAAAATCCATTGTAAGTTACGGTCAAAGTTTTGACTTTGACATTGTGTATCATATATTCATATATTTTCTTTTTAATTTTTAAGCAAATCATGTACCCTGACTGAAATGATTAATAAACTAGAAAGTGAAATGATTGATGAAAAGCTTGTGCTATTAGATGATGGTGGAAAGCTATCTATGCATAACGAGGCTACTACGAAATCATCAGGATGTGAACCTAGTACAACTGTAGAAAAGTAAAGGGAAGATTCAGATAGTGATGAAGTCGAGGATATTGATGATGACATGGCTCGATATATGGCTAATCTGAATCGTGCTGGTGGATGAGCTAATAATATAAATCTCCTTTAGTATGAAGACTGTGATGGTTATAAGTATGATGTTAATGACTTAACTAAGTACCAACTTGCTTTCTGTGACGCGTTGGATATTCGTATCCGTGGTAGAGTTAGAAAGTAGTTTCTAGTTTTGTTGGCGTTTTACTTTGTTAGGTTCATAAGATTGGTCTCTCTCTTATGATAGATTTTGTTTGAAACACAATAGGTGCGTTTGTTTTGCCTTTAACCGGCTGAAATATGAGATTACCCTCATCCTATGTACTTAATTGTTTTGTTTTTTGGAGTAATACATTTTACCGGAGAAATCCTTTAACAAAAAAAAAAAAAAAGAAAAAAAAAGTCACGTACCCTAATGTACTTACAAATGTAAAGATAAAGATTATAAATGAGTTATTTTAGATATCATAAAAACATGAAAGTTGTGAGAAAATTTTATCAACTTATTTTTAACTATAATAAAATATTATTTGTACCTTTCTCACCTCTTATTTTTTTTTAAAATTAAAACCCATTTTCATTTTTTTAAGAACATATCTAAAAGCCCGTTAATTGTTAAACGGAACAAATTACACGATTATAACAAGCATTTAACTATCTTTCGATAGATAGGCATTTTCAAATGTTTTCTACAAATTTATTCTTTTGGGGGTTTTTTTTCGGTACAGGAGTTTGTATGATATATCACATGTGATGTAACACTAATCTGTAAGTTCGAACACTCGACATGCTAACTGACATAAGTATTTGTATAGAACTACAAATGTCTCATCATTTTTTGCATTTGAAAATTCAAATCTTAAGGTGCATTTAGTTAGAGAAAAAAAATTCATAATTTTCTATTTTGAGATTTGTAAAAAAAGGAAAGGATTTAATTTTCCACAAAACATAAAAAAAATGTGTTCATATGATATTGTTTTTTTATCTACATGTGTTTGAACTTAAAGATTATTGTTATATCACATGTGACATATTAAGCAAATAGTATACCCAAGAAAAAAAAAAGACTTTGGTGAAAGTATATAAAAGTGTCATTCTATTAAAAGATAATTAAATGATCGTCAATTCGTCACATTAGTGTAATTTATGCAAGTTAACGATTTACGTTTCTTAAAATATGTAATTTAAAAATAATAATAATAAAAATAAAATAAAAAATTTAAGCGTGTTTTAATTGAAATATCAACTAATCTCCTTTTATTATTATTATTATTATTATTATTAGGAAACCAAATTTTATTATTATTATCATTATTTTATATATATATATATATATATATATATATAAATGCTTTCTTAAAAGAGGTATCTTTAGCATATATAGAAACAATGTATTTTTAGTTAAGTTTGAATTACTACGTAGCATATATTTCATTATTATTTTCTGTATGGTTTTGAATTTCACTAAAAATAATTATCTTTAGTGAAATTAATATTGAGGATAATATCTTGATGAAAAGATAATTAATTATCTGATGACACATAACATTCAGTAAAGNTATATATATATATAAAAACAATGTATTTTTAGTCAAGTTTGAACTACTACGTAGCATACATTTCATTATTATTTTCTGTATGGATTTTGAATTTCACTAAAGATAATTATCTTTAGTGAAATTAATATTGAGGATAATATCTTGGTGAAAAGATAATTAATTATCTGATGACACGTAGCATTCAGTAAAGCTTATTGGCAGAAGTTTTCAACGAAATAGGAAGTTAACTTTAGAAGTGTCAAATGAAGTGTAATTAGTCCAATTTTTATTACTTTGTGTTTTTTGTTTGAGGATAATAATTTTAAAACGGGTGAATATTAATTTAGAATTATTGTAAACTAAATATTTATAGTGCCAAAAGAAGTACTCCCCCTGTCCCATAATTATAGTGCACTGTTGACTTTTGAAGTCTTAAGCTTTCAACTTTGATTTAAATTTTTTATTTGTGTTATATATTACTTGATGCAAAATATATGAATGAATTGAGTTTTAAATGTATTTTACATTCGTATAATTTTTATCAAGTATTATATAACAAGAATAAAAATACGTAAGGTAAAAGTTGCAAAACGAAGACTTAAAAAGTCAACTGTGGACTATAATTATAAGACGGATGGAGTATATTTCTTCAAAATGTAGATATAAATTTTTAAATGACGATGCAAAATAAGAGCAATAATTTTTTAATCAATTTATATAAATAATTGCACGCTAGGACAACGCATAAATACATAGCTAATCATGAGTGGATGAAAGGTTTGTTGACAAGTACCAATATTGTAGCACGAGCTATATAATCAGGGAATATGCTAATTATAAAAAAGATATAGAATAATAGGAAATACATCAGAAAATCACTCTCAAAGATTGCTTATTGATTTTTAATATATGAAAAAAAAAAAAAAGTCATGAATCTGACTTTCAAAAAATGTCAACTCTTGTTTATTGAACGTAATCGCGATTATGTAAAAGAAATAGAACTCAAGAAGTAGGTAGACATGTTACCATTATAGAAATATAAAACAAACATGATTTGAAAACCCAAAACGATGTGTCTAAGTTTATGTGTAAACTTACTTGTTGGCTAGAGACACATATATTTACACAAACGAATGTATATTTTTTATTCAATTTTTCATTTATTTAATCTATTTTTCTAGTGAATAAACTATTCATTTGACTTGTCATATTTGTTTATATCATGCCATCTTTGTATTGACATTTTCCATCTTTAGACTTTTGATTCACTAGCATGTAGGTTACGTATACGTCGTATGTCATTTGCATACCATGTATTTTTTTTAGAACAATTTTCATGTGACTTCTAGTTACCCAAAGATAAAAGAAGAAATAAAAAAACAGAGTGAAAAAATATCCAAAATTTGTTTATATTCGTTAAGCCATAAAACTATGAAAATATGAAAGAAAAATTGTCCCACCCACCCACTATATACTTTACTTACCAAAATTACCAAAATAAAAAAATAAAAAATAAAAATCTGAATTGATGAAGCCATTAAACTAAATCAGCCCCATGACCCAAAGATTCTTCCTCCTTAGTTTCAGGTTTTATTAACTTATGTTCTTGTTCCTTAATTTCTTCGTTGTCACCAACATGTTTTGTAACAACCACATCGTCTCGTCGCCGCCAAGTGTTAGCTCCCTTGCTCTCTCGGCTTCGAACTCCCAGTTGGTTCGACCCAAAACAACCAACATGGTCACCACACACGACATTTGGGCAGCCAACATACCCAACCATAATCCTTCGAAATCAAATCCCAAAAAGAATCCCAACGCGACTGCCACGGGCATACCCACAAGGTAAAAACATCCTAGATTAATATTTGCTCCTATTTTTGGGCGTGCGGTGCCTCTTAAGACACCGCACCCTGTGGTCTGGGGACAGTTCCCTAGCTCACACAGACCAATTATAGGAAGGACCATTGAAGTCAATGCTATTATTTCTTTATCTTGAGTGAACATTGTGGCCCATAAATTTCTTACACTTGCTGCGAAAAATAAAGCGGTAAATCCCAAGAAAAAGCTACACCCGAGACCAACAATTGCAGCCCGTTTCGCCTTCTCAGGTCTACCCGCACCCAACTCGTTTCCAACACGAGTTGAGACACTGAAACTAAGGGATGAAGGGAATATGTAGATCAACGCGGTTGTCTGAATTAGTATTCCCATGGATGCAACTGTAGCTCGTGGGTTAACCAATAACCCGCATAGCAAAATCATGATTTCGTACCACCACCATTCGAGACAAACCGATACACAGCTCGGAACTGCTAAATTTAGCAATGACTTCCATCCTTTAAGACATTCTTTGGATATACCTCCCCATGTCTTCTTGTAAACACCCGAAATGAGGATATATATCACCAATGAAGCTACTAGATTAAAATTTGTCCATACGCTACTAATCGCGATACCTATGATGCCTAAATTTAGGTAATTTACGAGATAATAGTTAATGGGAATGTGAAGAATTATTGAAAGAGATGCACAAAATGTGAGTGGTAATGTTATAGATTGCGAACGAAGGTAAATCCTTAACGGGTGTAGTAAAGATTGTGCCAAAAGGTCGGGTAACGAATATAAAAGATAAGTTTGTGCTTGTGTCGCGATTTCTTCATCTTGGCCACAAAAAAGCAAGATGCTTTTCATGTTAAGCCATAAAATGGATATAGGTAAAGAAACGAGTAACAACAAAAGAATAGTTCTTTGTAAACAAAGACCAAGAAGTGTATGTCTTTTAGCACCAAAAGCTTGTCCACAAATGGGTTCCATACCCATAGCTAAACCGGATAAAACCGAGTATCCTGTGATGTTAGCAAACCCAATTGCTAACGAGCCACCCGCGAGTGCCAGCTCACCTAGGTGGCCCAAAAACAACATGGAAATCATTGACCGTGAATATAACAAGAGACCCGTGAGGATCATTGGGATAGCGATTTTCGCTATCGAAATGGCTTCATTCACAACTAATGAAAGATGTGTTTTCTTTTTCTTGTTACTATGTAGTTTCTGATATTGCTGTTGATGTTGATCAACAACAGCAATAACAGAAACTGCTGCTGTAACAACCTTTTGAGCTTGCTTAGGAAGCAAAAACGGGTCCAAAATATCCGTAACATGTTGTGTTGTACTAGAATTGCCGGAAGAACATGGTGAAGTTTGTTGGCACATTTTTGAATCCTCTGTATTTGTTTTCTTAAATTGTAGAGAGAGAGAGAAGGTGTATTTTTAGAAAGAGAGAAGAGAAGGGGTTTAAGAGTTTAGTTTCGTGGTGGGTATTTAAAGATTTTGAAGGCCTGCTTTTTTTTGCGTCTATATCTTTTTTATTTTTCAAAAATAAAATATGATATTTGTATTTAGGCAATTGAGAATTGCATTTATTTGACAAAAAGTATGTCGTTTTTTGACCGGCTTTCAACAGTAAACTGCCACCTCTACTCGTGTGTTTCTACGTATATTTCCTATTTTATATCATATTCAATAGTAGTATTAGATTTTAATTTGGTGTTTTTCATAATAAAAATAAGACTGCAAAGAATATTTTATTTGTTGGACTTTTGAAAGAATTTGCTTAATGCAGATCTAACGAGAATATTAACGTTTATGGTGTTTTATGTAGGAACTATCATTAAGAAGTATTGACCATAGTTAAGCCGTATTATGTTTTTATTTTTTATTATCTTTGTTTATGTTTATTTTTACTCTCAATTCCATTGGTTAACGAAGAGGACCAATAATGTTTTCCTATGAACAAAAACATTTCATTCTCGGACCTATTTTTTCTGGACAACTGCCACTTGCTTGTTAGAAGTTTTCATACATAAGAATACGGAAAATTGAAATACAAGTTGGTATTAATTGCAAATGAACCACATAGCCAGTGTTCTAAAAGGCGCGCCAAGGCGCCGCCAAGGCGTTGCCAAGACGCGAGGCGTGGCCTCGCCGCCACGAAATGGACCATAGCGGCTGCTCTAGGCGTGGCGTGGGAAAAGGCGTGAAAAGGCGCGCCTTTTGGTAAGGCGTGGCGCGCCTTTTTGAAACAGTTATGTTAAGGTAACGAATATAAAAGATAAGTTTGTGCTTGTGTCGCGATTTCTTCATCTTGGCCACAAAAAAGCAAGATGCTTTTCATGTTAAGCCATAAAATGGATATAGGTAAAGAAACGAGTAACAACAAAAGAATAGTTCTTTGTAAACAAAGACCAAGAAGTGTATGTCTTTTAGCACCAAAAGCTTGTCCGCAAATGGGTTCCATACCCATAGCTAAACCGGATAAAACCGAGTATCCTGTGATGTTAGCAAACCCAATTGCTAACGAGCCACCCGCGAGTGCCAGCTCACCTAGGTGGCCCAAAAACAACATGGAAATCATTGACCGTGAATATAACAAGAGACCCGTGAGGATCATTGGGATAGCGATTTTCGCTATCGAAATGGCTTCATTCACAACTAGTGAAAGATGTGTTTTCTTTTTCTTGTTACTATGTGGTTTCTGATATTGCTGTTGACGTTGATCAACAACAGCAATAACAGAAACTGCTGCTGTAACAACCTTTTGAGCTTGCTTAGGAGGCAAAAATGGGTCCAAAATATCCGTAACATGTTGTGTTGTACTAGAATTGCCGGAAGAACATGGTGAAGTTTGTTGGCACATTTTTGAATCCTCTGTATTTGTTTTCTTAAATTGTAGAGAGAGAGAGAAGTGTATTTTTAGAAAGAGAGAAGAGAAGGGGTTTAAGAGTTTAGTTTCGTGGTGGGTATTTAAAGATTTTGAAGGCCTGCTTTTATTCACGTCTATCGTTTTATTTTTGAAAATAAAATATGATATTTGTATTTAGGCAATTGAGAATTGCATTTATTTGACAAAAAGTGTGTCGTTTTTTGACCGGCTTTCAACAGTAAACTGCCACCTCTACTCGTGTGTTTCTACGTATATTTCCTATTTTATATCATATTCAATAGTAGTATTAGATTTTAATTTGGTGTTTTTCATAATAAAAATAAGACTGCAAAGAATATTTTATTTGTTGGACTTTTGAAAGAATTTGCTTAATGCAGATCTAACGAGAATATTAACGTTTATGGTGTTTTATGTAGGAACTATCATTAAGAAGTATTGACCATAGTTAAGCCGTATTATGTTTTTATTTTTTATTATCTTTGTTTATGTTTATTTTTACTCTCAATTCCATTGGTTAACGAAGAGGACCAATAATGTTTTCCTATGAACAACAACATTTCATTCTCGGACCTATTTTTTCTGGACAACTGCCACTTGCTAGTTAGAAGTTTTCATACATAAGAATATGGAAAATTGAACTACAAGTTGGTATTAATTGCAAATGAACCACATAGCACGGTTTTTCAAAACACATCACTTTTTATGATGAAAAATATTTTAGCTTTTGATTGTGTTTTGTGACAAATATGTTGCATACTTAAACATAATAATATATTTTTTATGTATAGATTTTTCTACACGTGACTACTCTCAAAAGAATATTTAATGTAAAATCAAAATGAAATATGTTATGCGTTAGCTAAAGATTAAACATTTTTTAAGTGCGTGCGGCAAATTACCCCGTTCAGTTACTTTGACAAGTAGAAAACTAATTTCATTATGATAAAGTTGAACTTCGAACTTTATAAAATGTGAAAAATAGAAGACATGGATTAGGACAAAAAAAAAATGTTTAGAGATAGTAGGTGAATGAAATTAACACCTTTGTTCAAAAAAGAATGAAGTTAAAAACCTTGTGACGACAACGAAAGTGTTAACATAATATCTGGAGTGGTTAACTCAAAAGCTTATTGGCCCAATTACATGTTTCTTCATTAGATAACATAAACTAAGATCGTGTGTCTTTTGCCGACAAATTTTTAAGCAAGTTTCGACCGGAAGGACGGCCTCTTAAAAAAAACCACCGTGTTAATGCAAATAATCGCATAAAAACGATTACTAATTAACCATTTTTTTTAAGTTTTGTTAATGACAAGTATACAAACGTATTACGCAAACATGTTTTAAACATAGTTAACATCCGGTATCAAAAAAAAAAAAAAAAAAAAAAAAAAAAAAAAACTTTTTTCTCTCTCCCGTAACTGAATTCTCACCTTTTTCTCATCATTAAAATTCAATTAAAACCTTCATTTCCTTCACTAATAATGCATATTTTACAAATCTAAACTGATCATTCGATTCGTCTTTTCATTGCGCACACAATGATATGATTGAATTTTGATTTGGTTCAGATTTGTAAAAACCCCCAATTTGACGTTTTCTTTCCCAATTTTAGTCTAATTGTACACTATTTTGATTCAATGAATTGTAAATGAAAATGTCAAACAAAAAAAGGAAGCTGAAGTGGAAAATAAAGGTTCCTGATACGCATGAGAACTCTGTTGGTGATTTGGGGAGGAATAGGGACAACAATGATAAAAATGAAGATGTTGTTGTAAGTGGGGAGAGTGTGAATGTTAATGATGATGTAAGTAATGGTGATAGGGAGGTTATTGGGGAAAAGGAGGCTAGTGATGGATCTAAGGTTTCTGTTGCAGCTGAGGTGAATGAATTTCCACCTTTGAATGAGGTATATCAAAACTCTGCTACACATACACTTGTGAATAAAAAACTCTGAATGCTAATGCTGATAAAACTGCTAGTGTAAAGTGTATACATGGAAATAACTCTGTTGAGAATAGTGATGATAAGGATACTAGTGCTAATAGCTTAAAAGAAAGTAATACTGATGATGTGTTGAATAAGAAGGGAAATAACACTTTTGCTTCCACACTAATGAAGGATTTAGTCAATGTGAACAATAAGTTGACATTGATACCTACTGAAGTTGAAAATGGAAGGGATGTGGTTATATTTGATGAGGAGCTTGTTAATGAGGGAAGTAAGAGATGGGACAGAACTTTATGTGGATACTTTGTAGGGTATAGGATGTCCTACCAAGAAATAAAGTACAACATAGGAAGAATGTAGGGTAAATGGGGACTAAAGGATATCACTGTGCAGAATGGAACATACTTGTTTAAGTTCAACAATGATGAAGGAATGAATAAGGTCTTAGAAAATGGTATTTGGATGGTGAATAACAACCCATTACTAGTTCAAAAATGGGATCCTAGTGTGTGTATGGAAAGAAGTGAGCCTAGTGTATTGCTTGTATGGGTCAAATTGATGAACATGCCTTTAGAAGCTTGGACTGTCAAAGGTGTAAGTGCTATTGCAAGTAGCATTGGGAAGCCACTGATAATGGATAAAAGTCATAAAACTACTGCAAAAGTATGTCAAGAAGGAAATGGAAGTATAGGGTATGGTAGAGTCCTTATTGAGATTAATGCTGAGAAAGAAATCAAAGATACTGTGGAAATATGCTACAAGAACAAACAAGCAGAAACAATAGGCTCAAAGTTTGTTAAAGTTGAGTATGGGTGGAAGCCTCCTAGGTGTACTGCTTGTAAGGTGTTTGGATATATTGATGCAAATTGTAATGTTCTAAATAAGAATGAAAACAAAAAAGCAGGGGAGAAAGTAAGGGATGAAAACAGGAGAAATGGTAATGGAGAGAATATGGAGAAAGGGAATAGCAATGCAAATATGGGATATAATGTTAGTAAAAGGAATGGAATTCAGGCTAAACATGATAACAGGAAGGATGTGAATGAGAAAGGAAGAAGGAACCCTCAAGTTAGGCTGGAATTCAGAACAAAAACTGTTGTTGAAGATCAAAATGTAAACAAGAAGGATAATGCAAAAGCTCAGCAGATACAGACACAATCAAATAAAGAAAACAGTCCAAAAAAGACATGGAATGTGGAAAAAGGTTTGATGGAGGAATTAAGGAATAATGCAAACAAATATACAGTGCTTGAAGATAGAATAGAAGATGGAAGTATGGAGAATGATTTATGCAGGGATAAGAATGGAAAATCTTTAAGTATAGAAGAGAATATAGTCAAAGAAAATGAGGATGTTGATATTTTCATTCTGTGGCAAAAGCAGGAGGAAATGGTTGATATGTTTGTGAATGATAAGAGGATTCCCACCGATGAAGAATTAGAGACTTGGGCTCGATATATGTGTGAGTGGTACANAAGATTTACCAGTCTTGTGATAATAAAAAACAAATGATGAAAGCATAATATGTGTTTTTTGCATAAAACACTAATTAACCATTTTTAGCCTTTGAGTGTTTAACAATTTTGGAAAGCATTGTACATGCTTTGCTACAACTCTTTCCTAAGCAATCTAGAACGAAAACAATGCAAACAAAAGTTGAAAGATATTCCAAAACGGATTTAGTTTTGAAACCTGGAGACCCACAGATCCTGCAATAAGCCGATAAAATTGAGCTTATGAAACATAAGCTAAAAAGATATATGCTAATGAGCCCATGAATAAGCTTTAACAAACACCCATAAACACGCCTTCGGTTTCAATTAAGTTTCATGACTAGTAGTCGAGTCTTTCGCACTCCTAACAACAATATCATTAAAAAGGTTGAGTATCCGGGTGATCATGATAGTGAAGATGAGGTTGTATCTGTTGATAACGATACGGCTAATTTTTTAGCATCTGAATCTAAATCCGTAACGTGAACAATAGTATATGATTTTCTGCATAGGTGCATAAGCACAATTCTGGATCTAATGTTATATCTGAAATGATACTTGCAATTCTAAATATGAACATATTAATATTTAATATGCTATAAATGGTACAACTTTTAGTCGTCTTGCTACTTGTACATGATGTATATAATTCTGGTTCTGAACTCATAATCATGACTTGAAATCTGAGCACGTGCTTTTGACTAGACGATGCTTAGTCGTCATGCTACAAGTGAGAACTTCCCTAGCCGGTGAGAACTATTTTTGGGGCTCTACCCTGTCATCGTGCTTTTCTAAACTTGGATCATCCACAAAGGATGCTTGATCATATATACTTGACATGTTAGTGCTAAACATAAATCACTCGCATCGAATGCAGACACTATAATAAGCACAAGTCATCCACAAAGGATGCTTCTACGTGAGTTATGTATCGTGCACTTTTTAGGCACGCTGCATGAATTTTGTTGCGTTTCTTCGGCTCCTTTGACTTGACAAATGATGCTTCTTGTGAGCATCCTAAACATAACTATTTTTGGCTATTCCCGAATCATGCTAATAACATAACAAATCCTCGGTTATATCCAAGCTATGACATTCACGTAACTAATGATGCATTAAAACACCCGTGATGTAAGCTATGGATCATATATTTTCTTCTATACTATGGACCACTACACATCGCATCATACTTACTCGTTCTTGACTAAAGCTATCAACATAAGTCTGTTAAAAAATCATTCTGGAGCCATACTCCGTATGAGCCTGAATGTCCATACGCCGTATGCAACTGCATTTTTTTGGGTAAAGGCCCTGGTAATGCTCGTGCATTTTCAGAACAACACTACAGATTTATGCATTTGTACTAATCCGCAATACATGGGACTATACCTGTACTTTACTATTGAAGTATATACATATATAGCCTATAGACTTTATTAAAAATGAACATAAACTGATTATTGCGCTAAACATAAAAACTCGTATAAACGAGCTACTAATAAACCGTTACCCACCTTGGTTGGCTTAGGCATTCCTCAGGCACTCCTGGACTTCCAAGATCACCTTGAGTTAGAGAATAACACCAAAGAGAATATCTTAAGTCTTTTATAATCAACCTTAAATCATCAATTTCATAGCATCTCCTTGGAACTTTCCCTATTAATGAAAATATGATATTTTCCTTCCTAAACCAATGATAAGCTCATCCCTTTTACACGTGTGACTATAAGAATGAATATAAATATATGTTTTCTTTATCATATGATAAGGTACATAAAGCTTATCAAGTAAGTTTCATAATTTGTCAAAGTTAGTCCTTGTCGTTAAATCTTTTGCACCATTAGTCCTTTTCCATTAACTATTTGCACTGAAGGTCCTTATTTTTAATGAAAGCTAACAGGAAGACTTTTCTAATATTCTAACAACAATAGCCTAGTTCTTTGTTCCAACCCATATAACTAACTATTATGCAGGTATTTATCCAACCCGTTAATGTCTTGCAACCAACACTACCTCTCGCGTTGTTACACAAATCTATAAGGAACCCTAGGCGACTCAGCTAGGCCCATAACCTAAGAAAATTCAAAGGTTTTTGCGTTTCTTAGTTTAACTATAAATGATTACCGCATGTTATTGCTTTTGAAGATCTATTCAATTCATAAGCAATAAGTAAGTACAATCACCAACAAGAAAACAATAGAAAACAACTAAACAATACAAGATTTCATACAAGCCTAAGTAAACACGAGAAAATATAGCTTCGCGTAGCATATGAAGAACAATCAACATTTCAAACAAGTAGTGTAAACATAATTGAATGATTGATTGAATAACTTATCTTGATGATACATGATGTGTTAAATCTCGTCTTAAATTTATAAAAACCGACTTAACCTATAGACTAATACTTAGGGGCAGTGTACCCGATCAATTCTAGCTTGTATGGTAAGCGCGGGTCGTACGCAAGGAGTAGTTGAATTTAAAGCTAAACCTAGCGGACTTTCTACATTTTGGGGGGGGGATAATCTGAGAGATTGGCACGTTGTTTGATTAATTAAACTACTAAAAACAAATAAAATTAACTAACGTCATTAAACTACGGAGTGTGATCAATATGGTAAAAACATGTTAGCTAAGCTAATCCTACAATGTCTTAATGATCCTTTTATAAGTGCAATGATCTAGTTAACTTACGTTAGTGAAAAGGAAATATAAACTATGCCAGATGGTCACCAATACTTAGTTCTATGAATATCAATCCTTAACCCTCAAGTAACTTACGGGGCTAACAATCTCAAACACGCATTAAGTGGTATCAACTAATCTATACGATTTATGTACGGTAACCTATGGTCATAGCATTATCTACTCTCTCGCAGTGGTCACCTCTGAGAGAATACTATGTTAACTTACTTGTCTCAGTTATTTTCATCTAACCTAGCGCTTGGTCCACCTCTAGTCCTAAAGGCGAAGCCGATAACAATCATTGTCATTACCAACCCCTAACCACTTTGACAAGGATCCTAAACGCATATTGTCAATCTAACAATCTATGATTTAGCAATAGACATCGAATGATAAACAAGTAAACGAACATTTATTTGAGCGATAAACATATAAACTCTTCAACGTAATTTCATTGAATTGAAATAAACAGAATCAAATCAACAATGTATTTATAACTTGGCTAACACCTGAGGGTATTAGCCCATAACCTCAGTAGTAAACACAAAAGAAATAAAAAACGAGATACAAATGAATAACATGATGAAATCGATATGCAAACCGAAGTATTATACATCGTATGATGATACGAGGGCTTCTTTTTTTGATCTCTCGTTTTTCTTCTGCTATCCTGCTGTAAAAAGCTTCCTCGAGTCATCTAGTGTTGAGGAAGTGTAGGCCTAAGCATAGTTAGGGCTCGTATTTATAATTTTCTGTGACATGTGTCGATACGGCGTATTGGGGTCAATACGCCATATTCAAGATCTCTTGAGTAGGCTCCACGAATAGAATATTCAGATATATTCGTGTATCATCCTTCAATACATCATATCACCATAGAAGATGAAAAAAGGTCTTTAACAAGTGATTGCTTGAACTCCTCTACTTTCCTTGTTGGGTTTAAATCAACTTGCTCTTCAACCATGGTAGTGTCCAAGATATCATCATTGAATTCTTTTGAAGGCTCAACCAAAACTGGGTTGATATCAGGTGCTTCACATGCATCATTAGGTGGTATGACGTGTATCGTAGATTCTAGGGTCGAATGCTCCACCACGCCATTAAATTTCCAGCAACCTTTTTAGAAACATGATGTGTTAATAAAGCTTTAAATTTATAGTACTAGTTTTATCCGCTTATTTTGACTAACACATGGGTAAAAGTATAACCCTCATTGTAATCTAGCAAACAGGTAAGATAAGGTCGTCCAAAGTGATTGGTGAAAAGCAAAGTTAACAAGTGTTTAAAAGCAATAGTCCAAAGATTGTCACTATCAATAGACTAGTAATTTGGTTGATAATTAAATTGTGTAGCAAGATTATATTAAGGTATGTTTATTTAGGCTGAGAAACATGAAAGTAAACACATAATAAAACCAACTTGCAATCATGAACAAGGTATATAAGAAAGAGATGACTGGTGATCACTCAAACATATAACTATCCAACATATTAACAACCCCTTTCAACCTATAATTCTTAATATGTCAAACGCAATAAGATAGGTTCATAGCAGAAGTATATACAAGTCAATTTCCCAATCAAGTTCGTTAAACATGAGACTAGGCATTAAACAAGATCATATTTGGGTCAATAGATGTTTTATTGGCCAATTTCTACAAGGCAAACACCAAGTTGCCATAGACAAACAACTTGAAATAATATCAAAGCAATAGACCCTTTTGACCTACTTCTATCACAGAGATACATCAAACAAATAACAATGGTCCAAATATCATCTCATCAATTGAACTTATTCATAGTATCAAAAGCAAGTAATCGTATACATGTTAAACAATCACATAACTACATCACCCAAATAAACATAATTCGACTACTCCATTATTTCAGTAACAAAACTCATAACATTCAAGATAAATTTCATAAACTTCATAATAAGAATTGTTTCAAACAAGAATTGTACCAATGATTACAAACGATTGATCAAATGGTTTTCACAAAGAAAACTCCACATGTATCCTTTCCTAGCATCTGTCACAGTACTTGGAACATGAACACAACCTTGATATAGTGAACTTGGTGTGAGTTCACCACTATCAAGTATAGGAACCTTCGGATTAGTTCTTGTAATTCTCTTCTTGTTGCTCTCTTGTTCTGACCACTTAGGTCTCGTTAAATAGCCTCTTATTTCCGAGTTTAACACCATAGAATGATAAATGAAGGCAAATGATCGGTCTCTCAATGAATGCAACCAATAACTCTATCTTTGTAACTGTCAAGCTAATTGCGTCGTACTTCATAGAAAGTACGCCGTACTTCGTATTGAATCAAACTCTTTTATCCGCCAAGCAAGTACGCCGCACATGGTCCTAAAACCGGCGTACTTGGGTCTTTAATAATGTACTTTCATTCCAAGTCCTTTCCTTTAACTAACATTGTTGTCTTTAACGGTTCTTTAAGTAATATTCCTACTTCCTTCTCTTGATCAATCCTGCAATTAGATTAGCACCAATTTCACACAAATAACATAATAATCAATATAATTTAGTAGATATGTAATATATAATTGAGGGAATAAATATATATAATTAGAGCATTATCAAAACAATAACAAAATCATTTAACAAAAATAAGGAGAGTCAAAAGTGTTACCACTTTGTGTAGTAGATTCCACATGAACTTGTGGACTTGTTTTTTCCACCCGTAGACTCATAGCTTTCATCTTCATCAATTGTTTCTTGCTCGGTTCCTCTTTCCTCGCAACCTTTAATCGATTAGTAAATGGAATCGGTGGCATATATGGTTGCACCACCGGTTTTGGTTTAGGTAAAACCTGCACAGCAAGTATTGCAAACCGTTTAAAATTTTCTAAGCCCTCGAATTCTATATCCTTAATCCTTTCCATATTATACCCATAACCTATTCCCGCCGTCTTCATATCTTCCACCACATTTTTTTCATTTTGTCTTACACTTAACAACTTAGTAATATGGCTCAATTGATCTTCAGTTCATTCAACGATGCTATATTATCCTCCACCACACTCTTTTGATCTTGTATTACAATTAACAAGTCAAGAATATGGCTCAAATGATTTTTAGTTTCTTCAAACTATAATCACTTCTGTTAACAAATGGTCTGTTTAAAAACCATTAAAATTAACTAATTATGCAAAGGAGCATAATGTTGGTTGAAGTGATGTAGAATGCACTTGACTAAATTTATTGAAGCAACTTTGTCGAGAAGTGCAGCTCTGCAGAAGGATGACGCCAAGAGGCGTGCATCAGTTAATAATTTGCAATTTTTTGAAAAGTGCGGCGTCTAGGGACGTGAAGTAGTTAACTAACTTTTTGGCATATAGATTTTATAAAACACTTTAAATTCTGTCTTAGAAACTGTTTTTGTTCGTTGAAGCATGTCCTTTANCACCGTTTTAGCATCTTTTCTAAATGGGAGAGGCAAGTGGTAAAAGAATTTCCATAGACCGAGAAGTCATCCATGAATACTTCCATAGACTTCCCGATCATTTCTTGGAAAATGGCCATCATGCACCTTTGGAACGTGCCTGGAGCATTACATAAGCCAAAGGGCATACGTCGATAAGCAAACGTCCCATAAGGGCAAGTGAAGGTGGTCTTTTCTTGATCGTGAGGGTCAATGGGTATTTGAAAGTGATGGATCTAAACACACACCTTGTGTTAGAGATACTTTGATTAATGTTGTTAAGCACGCGGAATTTACTTAGCAACACTTAGAAGATTATTTATGTGATGTATTGTGAATGAGAACAGTAGTATGTAACACAAAGCTTCAATATTATTAATAATAATACGAGTGATCTTAGCTATCACTAGGGTTACACCTTGAAGCTCTCTAGAATAATTCGTACATATGATCATGACCTAGGATCTCCTTTTATAGCACAAGGAGTCCTTTACAAGATAAGTATAATGCTATCTAAATAGAATATTCACAAGATCTATTCTATACTTATCTATACACGAATACATAACAGTTATCTAGTAAGCAGTGGTAATAATATGTACTAGCAGTGGTAATGAGTTTCCACTGCTAGTGCATTCTTCAGCAGTGTCTTCCACAAGCCTATCAGTGGTAACTGTTAGCTTTATTCCCAACAATCCTCCCCTAAACTTAAGATTTCTCTGCAAATCAATAAGTTTCTTCAATCTGCATAAAGTCTTAGGATTTGGGAATTCTTCCAAACACTTCACTTCTTTCTCCTTAATTCTTCAACTGCTCTTGAACACTGAACTTGAATCTTTCTTATCAGTTCTCTAACTTTTTCAGTATCTTCATGAACTCTTATGCTTGTAGACAACATCACTGTGAGAGTTCCAGCTCTGAGTGGGTATTCTTTCTCAGCAAACATAAATGCATCCACTCCAGCCTTTGTAGAAACATGATGAACTTCACATGAGTCATAATAAGTCCATGTAGTTTCCATACCTCTAGCTTCAAACTTCCAAAAGTTGTCAGTCAGATTTGGTTCATAGAGCCTTCTTAGATCAACCCATAACTGCATTTCTTTTACATCTTTCAGACTGCCAGCATCAAATCTTTCTTGAACCAATCTCCACAGTGCATTGAGATCATCTCTGTCACATGCTTTGATAAGTTCTTCAAACTGAATGAATGATGAAGTTTCACCTCCTAGCCTTGTGATTTTCCAACATGGAGCAAAATTGCTAGCAGTGTAAACTTCCCAATCAACAATAGGATGTCTGACTTGCAGTGGGTCAGGATAGAAGTCTTCTTCTTCAATCAATATCATACCAGTCAACTGTTCTTCTGTGAACTCTTCAGATTGAACTTTTGTAGTTTTAGCAATTCTTGTCTTCTTAACTGTCTCAGGTTCACTTTGCTTAATTTTCCTTTTGGAAAATTTTCTTTCTTCAGCTTCTGAACCCATAGGAACAAAATCAAGATCTTGCCTTTTAACTCTATAGTAAGCTCCTTCAATCTGTTCAGGGGTCATTCCTTTGAACTGAATCATCTTCCATCCACCAACATGACAGCAATAAGATTTCATAAAAGATAGAATTTGTGCTTTTGTTGCTTGTCTTGGTTTCTTTTGCCCCTTCTTGACTGTATCAATTGCATATTGAAGTGCTTGTCTATTCTTCATCATGATAAAATCCTTCATCTGAGCATCTCTTTGATCTTCAGTTAAGGTTCTATCAGCTATTAGGTCAATTGCTTTCTTCTTGATTACTGGATCTTTTGCAATTAGGAAAGCAATATCTTCTTCTGTAGGTACAAAAGCAAATTCTGGAGTCTTCTCTCTCAGAATTTTAGGTGGAACAGTGGAAAGTGGATTTACATCCAATGGAGCAGTGGTTTCCATCTTGTCCATCTTCTGAGCCATCATGAAGTCAGCAATCTCTATTTCATCTAACATCTTCTTTCTTGCAACTTCATCTTCTACAAGTTTCCTTGCAACCTCAGCATCATGATCAATTTGAGCTTGAACACTTCTCTTTACCTTCTTTGTTGGTAAATCTTCACTTTGCATTACATCTTTCCCTTTTTCTTTTCTTTTCTTCTCAATTTCTACCTCAGCAGTGGAAACAGTTTGACTGTCAGTGGTAACTGTTTGCTCTGCAGTGGAAATACACACATCAGTGGGAATTGTTGTTGCAGCAGTGGAGAAGACTTGCTCTTGTTCTTGCTCTTCTGTATTAAGCTGCTGTTGTTGTGAAACTTCTGGCTCTGTATCATCAATCATTGGCTCATATGCCAAGTCTTGAATTCCAAAATCTTCTTCAAATTCATCTTCAACAAAATCAATTCTCCTCCCCTCAGTTTTAGCATCTGTTTTCCTCCCCTGTTTGGGAGAATTTCCCAAATCATCAAAGAAATCTTCACTGGGTGAGGATGAAGAAGATAACACCATCTTTGCAGTTCTTTTATTCTTCTGTAACCCCTGTATTGCTTCCTTTAAGGTTTGAATCTCCTGTTTGAGTGTAGTAACATCTTTGGCATGCTGCTCCTTTACATCTGCCAATTCTTGCTGAAGAGATCCAACCTGTGTTGCCAATTTGGTACAAAGTTCCTTCAATTCCAATGGTTGCTCACTGCCCTCATCACTTCCAACTGTGTAACCTGTTGGGAGAGGTGAATCATGGGGCATTGGTTCAGTCTCTTCCCTAGTTGGACTAGGCAAAAGGCTAAAGCCACCACTGCTTGTTCCAACACCAGAAGGATCAGGAACATGCTGTGTTGAGATGAAAGGAGTTGGCTGTTTAGACCTCCTCTCATAAGTTTGAGAAACTGGTGGAGTGTACTCAATATTTGGAACAGTAAGAATGGGTGAGGTTTCAGATTCAATTGGGTTTATTGTATCATCACCCTGTTCTTGTGAAATTTTGGCAAGCATTTGAGGAAAAAGAGGTGTAAAAATCCAATCACCAGGTTTGTCCATGTTTTGAAAAACTTTAGGCTTTAGGTGTCTGATTTTGTAAACTCTGTTATGGGGTTGCAGTGGAAATTCATTTAGCACTGCTTGCACAAACCTTGGGTACATCAAAAATTTAGTTGAACTCTTTACATTGCCCTGCATACTTATAAAAATATATTTGGACCAATTAAAAACTCTATCTTTTGCTAGGCAGACCAAAGGGTAAGCCATTGGTGAACTGAATTGTTCATAAGAGGTTTTCTTAGGGCTAAGGCAATGTAAAAGAGTATGAATTAAAAATCTCCAATGAGGACAAAAACCACTCTTTTTGAAAGTAGCCTTTTTGTCAGTGGTATTGTACCCCATGGAAGAGAGACTTTCCCAAATTTCTGGCATGGGTAATGTGATGATACCATTGAGATCATCCAATTGGAGAACTCTCCTCAAGGATGCCTCAGTAACATCAATAGTTACCCCATCCACTGTGGCTCTAAGAGCATCCACAGATTCATGTGTATCTCTATTTTCAATTGTTATGGAATGAACAGAATTCCAAAACTGTTTGATTTGAGAGATATAGATTGTGGGATTTAAAAGTAAAGCATACCTCACATGTGTGGTGTTAAGAAAATCCACAATCTGATGAAAAAGAGGACCACTCTTGTCGTTTGACTTTTCCAAATTTGCCACTTGGTTGTGCTCATCTGCAAAAGTGATTGAAACCATGGTGTTCTTTTGAGAAAAACAGTTGTGTTAGTATAGAATTGAATGATTGACTTAGCCAATTGAGAAACGAATATATATACTAATAGGGTTTGAAGTAATGCGCAAGAAAGATTATCTATAGAAAAGATTTATCTTAGAAAGATAAATTGAAATTAGGTAAGTAGATAATCTTAAATAAAATTTACCCTATTAATATGGAAAGCAGTTAGTTATCTCAACGGCTAGTAAAATATTTTGTTACTGACACAACAGTTGTAACGGCTAGTTCAACAGTGGAAAAATTACACTGTCAGTGGAAACTGTGAACTAGCAGTGGAAATTTTTCACAAAAATTTTCAAGAGCAGTGGAAAAAATAAAGATATAAAACTTTGACTGCTCTCTTTATAGTTTTTAGCAAACTACCAGCTATCAACGGATTTGATATGTCTTTACCATGAGCCGTTTGCTATGGACTAGCCAACTCTTAATCATAAAGAATATGGTGAGTTGATGACCATATAGTTTTTGGTAAACTATCAACCATAAACGGATTTGTTAAGTCTTTACCAGTAGTCGTTTGCTCTGGACTAGTTGATTCTTATGTGGATTAGACATGGTGAATCAATAACCATTTGTAGTGTATCTCAGTTATACACCTTTTATGATCAGCTCCCACTCTAAAAACCTGCAATGGTTAGTTTAAAAATATAGAAAGTATATATCCAAACTTGGTACTAACCAAAGTTCCTTATTAACTAAAAACCCCTGTTCACAAATATCTTCTAAAAGTCAACTCAATAATATCTCTATTTACTTTTCAACCTACCTAAATAGGTGAAAGTAAATATCTCAATTAATGAGACCTTTTAGATGACTTTTTCTTATATAAAGGGGTTCGGATCACCATTCCTTTTATCAAAACACATTGATTTTTCAAAAACCTAAAAATCACAATGAGCAAACTTCCAAACATAGTGTACATCTCCTCTGATTCTTCTGATTCAGAAGAATTTGTCATAGCTTCTGAGTCATCCTCTGAAGGAACAGGGTGGTCAAGTTACTTTCCACCTTGTGCTTCAGCCTCTTCATCAAGAAAGCCACCAAAGAAGACAACTGCTAAGCCTGTTGCTCAACCTTCTTCTACACCAGCACCACCATCAGTACCTGCTCGAGCATCATCTTTGGAGTTCTACTCCAGTTCATCTGATGATTCAGATGATGAGACTTATTCCTTGGCAAAGGAGTTGCCAAGAGCATTGAATAAAGCTTTGGGAGCAGCACTGGCCAATATGAAGCAGATTTCCATTCCTGAGATGCCTGCTAGACTACCAAGGCCTCCACCACAAGTTCTTGGGCTTGCTTGTCCAAGAATGCAGTCAACTTTTGAGAACAAAAGGAAGAGTGCATTGAAGAGCAAGCAAAACTACAAGGGCAAGGGGAAGAAGCCTGAAATATAGCTTCTGTAGAAGTGTAGGATGTTATCAGCTTTTGTGTTTTGATGTTCTTATGATGTACTCTCTTTCCCTGTAATGGAATCAAATGAATAAAATTTCCTTTTATGTTTCCACTGTGAGAGCACATTTTACCACTGCTTGCCTTTTTGTTTCCACTGTTTGCTTTTCTTTCTGCATAAAAGTTAGTGGACAAACAAAATACAAGCATAACATATATAAACTTACAACATATACAAACTTATACAATTAACAATATGAGTACCAAAACCTCCCTTCAACACCAAACACCATATAAAAAATAGTTATGGATTNATGATGTACTCTCTTTCCCTGTAATGGAATCAAATGAATAAAATTTCCTTTTCTGTTTCCACTGTGAGAGCACATTTTACCACTCCTTGCCTTTATGTTTCCACTGTTTGCTTTGCTTTCTGCATAAAAGTTAGTGGACAAACAAAATACAAGCATAACATATACAAACTTATACAATTAACAATTTGAGTACCAAAACCTCCCCTCAACACCAAACACCATATAAAAAATAGTTATGGATTGAGCATTCCAATACCTGTAACCAAGTACTGAAATCTCCCCACATCAAGACCTTTTGTTAATAAATCAGCATAGTTATCATCAGTATGTATTTTGATAACCTGAATTAGTCTTTTCTCATAACAATCTCTTATAAAATGATGTCGAATTTCAATATGTTTGGTCTTTGTGTATTGAACTGGATATTTAATTATTCAAATGGTACTACTATTGTCAATGTAAATGATGGTATTCATAAAATTGTACCCATAGTCCAAAAGTTGATTTTGAAGCCATAAGACTTGAGCACAACAGCTTGCAGCAGCTACATACTCTGCTTCAGTTGATGAATTAGCCACCATTGTTTGCTTCTTGCACTGCCATGACACCAANACCTGTAACCAAGTACTGAAATCTCCCCACATCAAGACCTTTTGTTAATAAATCAGCATAATTATCATCAGTATGTATTTTGATAACCTGAATTAGTCTTTTCTCATAACAATTTCTTATAAAATGATGTCTAATTTCAATATGTTTGGTCTTTGTGTGTTGAACTGGATTTTTAATTATGCAAATGGTACTACTATTGTCAATGTAAATGATGGTATTCATAAAATTGTACCCATAGTCCAAAAGTTGATTTTGAAGCCATAAGACTTGAGCACAACAGCTTGCAGCAGCTACATACTCTGCTTCAGTTGATGAATTAGCCACCATTGTTTGCTTCTTGCACTGCCATGACACCAATTTATTTCCAAGAAATTGGCAACCACCTGTAGTAGACTTTCTATCCAAGCTTGCTCCAGCATAATCACTATCTGAGTAAGTGACCAATTCCAAAGGGGATTCTCTAGGATACCACAATCCTAGATTAGGAAAAGCTTTGAGATATTTGAAAATCTTCTTCACAGCAGTCAAGTGTGACTCTTTGGGAGTGACCTGAAACCTTGCACAAGCACATACTGCAAACATGATATCTGGTCTAGATGATGTGAGATACATCAAAGAACCAATCATAGACCTATACATGTGCACATCAACAGCTGCACCACT
>LBNU01006578.1:45034-64036 GCA_014162995.1 Artemisia annua | reverse complement strand
CTATATATACTAGCAGTGGTAATGAGTTTCCACTGCCAGTGCATTCTTCAGCAGTGTCTTCCACAAGCCTATCAGTGGTAACTGTTAGCTTTATTCCCAACAAATACACTCTCTTTTAAGTACGTTTGGATACAAGTTTGATCCTTGGTTGTCTTTTATGCAAAGATAAGAAGATACGTGCACACATTAAAAGAAAAACCACAAAGTGTGAGTCAACTTGATTCTATTATAAGGCAAGAGTTTATAAAACGATTACATATAAAAAACTTTTCATGGAAAAGCAAACATAAGTACGAAGCATAAAAATTGGAAGTACGCCTAAGCTGGGAGCTGCTACCACGACTTGCAACATCCTTGGCATCCTTAAGTCTCTTCAACAGTTCAGCATCACTGGGAACAACTGTTGGCACGCTGACTGGTACCCCATCAGAATGGGGAAGATGGGTTGTGCCTATCCCACAAAGGATAGCCTTAGACGTTATCCCTTTCTTCTTGGCAAGCCTAGAAGCATGGGCGTTTAAGGATTCCTGCAGCGGGACTTCCCAATCAATAGCAAAGGGGTTGAGGATGTCACAAGGCTGCGCAAATATAGGCACCTGCAGTTGCGACACATCCGGCTTCAAATAATAGTCCGGTTGCATCTCAGCGCCTTCCACCGAATGCCTTGCCAAGGTTAAACCCTTCATGATGACGCCGATGGGGTAATCCTGATCACGCTCTAGCTGCGCAATCTGTGGAAGCTCAACCAGCTTCATCTCTTCCATCGCAGCAACAAGTTCTGCATAGGTGTCATCCTTGTACCCAGGCACCTCAGAGATGGGTACGGTTAAAAGCTTGCGCTCATGAAGCTTCTCCACAGCTTCCGCCTTGCCACGAGCTAGGGCACACTGAACAACCTTCCCAAAAGCCCCCACGACTTCTTGGGACTCTAGGGGGCACAGCGCAGCAAGACGGAGTCCATTGCTGATCAACTGTTGGGGTATAAATGTCAAAGTACTGCTGGACATCAAAGTACTGCTGAAGTATATAAGTCAAAGTACTGCTCAAGATCAAAGTACTGCTCGTTGAATAAAGTCAAAGTACTGCAAGGGTTAAAGACTGACGACATGCAAAGATTAGTTTAAGGAATATTATGTAAAGTCTAGAATATTCTAAATTAGAGTTAGTTTACTTGTCGTTCAAGAATTGTAAACCGACTAGGGTTTTCCTTGTGCCTATAAAAGGATCCGTAGGTCGATATTAGAGATATACGTTTTAGAGAAACTACAAGTTCGATATTAGAATTGTTAGGGTTGTTTGTAAGTCTGTATATCAAAGAAGATTTAAAGAGTTAATAGAATCGTTGAAGTTTGTTATTCTTCTTAGCTTTGTTAAGTAAATTCCGAGTACTTAAACAGAGTAATTCAGTGTTTCATTGTTAGTAGTTTAGGATTTATCCAAGACTGCTAAGCCCTTAACAAGCTACATAATTTAGTTTGGTCAGAGTATATCGATCCAACAAGTGGTATCAAAGCTTGTGTGGAAACTCTGATTAAGAAGAAACCCTAAACCAAACCGATTTTCTAAACAAACCCTACAAGATGTCGGCACCTGAACCTACACCAATGCCATCCATCACCACTGTCAGAATTCCTATAGTCAAGAAGGGAGAATATGATCTATGGAGCATGAAGATGAGGCAGTACATTGCTATTACTGACTATGCATTATGAGATATCATTGTCAATGGCAATCAGGTTATTGAAGAACCTGAAGAAGTTCCTGGACAGCCAAAACCACCTAAGCAACAAATATCCGCTATTGTGAAAAGGAATCAAGTCAAAGCTCTCAACATATTGTTGTATGCTATACCTGATGGTCACCTATTGAAGTTTCACAATGCTAAGGATGCAAAACAACTCTGGGCTGCTATCAAAACAAGGTTTGGAGGTAATGATGCTTCCAAAAAGATACATAGAAGTTAGTTAAAGCAGCAGATTGAAACTTTTGCTGTTGGCGAAAGAGAAGGGCTTGATGCTGCTTATGAGAGATTTCAAAATCTTCTCAGCATGCTAGAGATACATGGTGTAGAATTATCTACTGAAGATGCAAACTTGATATTCCTAAGGAGTTTGCCATCTATCTGGCATGTAATTGCTACGAAGATCAGAGGTCAACCTGATTTGGCTACTATGGATTTTGATGATCTATACAATAAATTGAAGGTGTATGAGCACGAGATGAATGGTAAATCCAGTTCACCATCACACAATATTGCTTTTGTGTCATCTGCAAAAACCAGCAGTACTTCCACTAAAAGTACTGCTTATCCTGTTCAAAGTACTGTTGGCGGTGAGTACACAACCACGTCCACTACCACTTCATCACCCTCAAACAATATCAATTGTGATGATGTTGTATGCTCATTCTTTGCTCAGCAAGCCACTTTACCTGTTACCTATGAAGAAGATCTGTTGCAGATTGAAGAAGATGATCTTGAAGAGATTGACATCAGATGGCAAGTTGCTATGATTACTGCTAGGATCAAGAAGTTCATGAAGAAAACAGGAAGAGGCATTGATTTCAAAGCCAAACAGGGTATAGCATTTGATAAATCTAAGATTGAATTCTTTAATTGCCAAAAGACTGGTCACTTTGCAAGGGAATGTAAGTTTGCTAAATATCAAGCAAACAGGATGATAGAGAAACCCAAGGTTGAAATCAAGGAGGTTCCTGAACCAAAACCAAAAGCATTAGTGGCTCAAGAAAATCTATCAGAGGTTGACTGGAGTGCTGAATTTGATGATGAACTAGTGACTCTCTCTATGCTTGCAATGGAGGAATTTGATTGGAGCACAGCTTTTGATGAGGAACCAGGGTATCCTACTTTGGATTCTACTAAAGATCTTGGAGGCTTTGATTGGAGCATGGAAAGTGAAGATGAACCTGTTCTGCTGGCTATGGTTGCTACTTCACCTACTTCACCTGCTGCTACTGAGGTATGCTCTAAGTGTAATGATGTGTATCAACAGGTCCTTAATAACTATGTGTCTGAAAGAGATAAACATAATAAAGCTAGGTCTGAAGTCCTTGGTTATCAATTGACCTTAGAGTCCTTAGAAGCTAAAATTATTACACATGAAAATAATGAAGTAGCTTGGGCAGAAAAATATCAGCAACAGGACTATCAATTAAAGTTAAGTGAATGGAAGTTAGGATGTAAGGTGTCTGAATTAGAAAAGATGACTAAAGAAAGAGATGATTTGTTACTAAAACTTGCTAGTTGGAAAGAAGCAGGTCTTTCACATGTTAGTTTTTGTGAAAAACAAAGAAGAGCAAATGATAAAACTGGTCTAGGTTATGGTGTTGAATATAGTAGCTCAGATGAGACCACACCTAGTGCTAAGGAACAAGGTAGTTCAGAGGAACTTTCAACTAGTGAATTTGAAACTTGTTCAGAAGAGAATACATCTAGTGATGAGGAACCCATAAGCCGAACACCTCCTGAATTTAAGAAAGATGAGGGGTATCATGCAGTTCCTCCTATCACTAGAAGTTTTCAACCACCTAGGAAATATGTTTCTTGTTTTGGAGTAGATAATCTAGAGTTTAGGAATAAGCTTAAAGGTCAATCTAATCCAAGTTCATCTGAAGAAAGAGTTGAGATTCCTAGGGATAATACACATACAGGGAATGCTAGGGATTCAAGGAATGTAACAAATGATAAAAGGTTTTCTAAAGTCTTTTCAAAACCAGCAGTATTTTTAGACTTTTCTCAAAGAACTGCTAGTCACTCAACAGTACATTCACGAAATACTTTTCAAAATACTGCTAACATTAGAAATTCTTTTAATCATACACCTAGAATCATACTGGTCTTGGCTACAAACCTCAAAGAACAGAATTTGGGATGCTAAATCAAAAATTATGTTTTGTTTGTTATAGTCCTAATCAATTGATAAAAGATTGTAACTTACATTCAGAATACTTAAGTCAATACCCAAAGACCAAGACTGCTCACCATAGGCTAACAGAGACTAAACCAGTTTGGAATCATTCACAAATGGTCGACCATAGCAATTTCTCTAAAGCCTATAGGTACCCTCACCAGAAAAGCCCTTTTTCCAAACCACCAGTACCTTCAGGCAACACTTTTCAAGGTACTGGTAAGCCACAAACAGTACCCTCTCTAAGTACTGTTAGGAAGTTTTCACCCAATCAAGATACTGCTCATGTAAGGCCAAGGATTTCCAATAGAGCACCTAGAGTTCCTGGCAGTGATACCAATTTCCACAAATCTAGAAGGCCTTACAACTCAAAAAGAGTATTTAAAGCGCATACCTCAAACCAGAAAGTTAAAACCATGCTGGTCAAGAAAGAAAGTACTGCTGGGGAACAACCAGTACTTTCAGAATGTGTGGGTGAAAAGGATAATTTTGTTGTAAAAGAAAGTTGTTTTGTTAACACAGATCAAATTTTGTAACAAAAGAAAGTAATTGATCATGTTTTCAAAGATAGTGGAAATTACATACTTAAAGAATTTAAGTATGTGACTCCACAAGGGGAACACAAGTCAGTAATGGCTTGGGTTCCTAAAAGAAACTAACTTTCTTCTTATTGTACAGGGCAACCCAGAAGAGGAGCTTAAGGATCATTTAATTGTTGATAGTGGTTGCTCAGGAAGCATGACAGGAGACAAGGAGATTCTGTCAGATTTTAAGCCATATTTTGGAGGAAAAGTTACATTTAGGGAT
The DNA here is from genome assembly GCA_014162995.1 of Artemisia annua. Taxonomy (NCBI): domain Eukaryota; kingdom Viridiplantae; phylum Streptophyta; class Magnoliopsida; order Asterales; family Asteraceae; genus Artemisia; species Artemisia annua. Next base: position 59,303 of record LBNU01006578.1, on the reverse strand, counting down.
GATGCTACTGGAGGGAGAATTACTGGCAAAGGAACTATCAAGACTGGAAATATTGATTTTGAGAATGTTCGTTATATGAAGGAGCTCAGGTTCAATCTCTTATCAGTTTCTTAGATTTGTGACAAGAAGTACCCTGTGTTGTTCACTGACACAGAATGTCTAATTCTCTCCCCTGAGTTCAAATTTGAAGATGATAAATTAGTGGTTTTGAGGGCACCAAGAACCAATGATGTGTATAGTATTAATATGAAGAATATCCACTCTACTTAGAAAGCTACATGTTTGGTAGCTAAGGCATCACTTGAAGAAGCATATCTATGGCACAGAAGACTAGGTCATGTGAATTTCAAGAATATCAACAAGCTGGTCAAAGGAAATCTAGTTCGGGGTTTACCTTCCAAAACTTTCAAGACTGATCAATCATGTTTGGCCTGCAAGAAAGGTAAACAACATAGAGCTTCATGCAAAAAGCTTGGAGAAAGAACTATCAGAGAACCTTTGGAGCTGTTGCATATGGATTTGTTTGGACCTGTTTCTGTTTCAAGCCTAAACAAGAAGAAGTACTGCTTGGTTGTGACAGATGATTGTAGTAGATTTAGTTGGGTCTTTTTCTTGGGATTTAAAGATGATACCTTTGATGCTATTCATGATCTAATCATATCCCTGGAAAATCAATTGAGACTCAAGGTTAGAGGTATTAGATGTGATAATCGAACTGAATTCAATAATAAGCTTATGGATGATTTATGTGCTAACAAAGAAATCAAGAGGGAGTTTAGCATTGCTAAAACTCCTCAGCAGAATGGAGTTGCAGAAAGGAAGAACAGAATTTTGATAGAAGCAGCAAGAACAATGCTTGCAGATTGACTCTTACCTATTCACTTTTGGGCTGAAGCAGTAAGTGCTGCTTGCTATATTTTGAATAGAGTGTCTATCACCAAACCTCAGATGAAGACACCCTATGAATTACTAATGGGCAGGAAACCTAGTATCAGCTTTATGAAACCATTTGGATGTCCTCTTACTATCCTTAACACTATTGATAATTTAGGAAAGTTTGACGGCAAGTCAGATGAAGGATATCTTTTGGGTTACAGCACAAATAGTAAAGGTTTTCGGGTGTATAACAAGGTTACAAGGAAGGTTCAAGACTGTCTACATGTTGAATTCCTTAAAGATCAGCCAAACGAAAGAGGGAAAGGTCCTGATTGGATGTTTGACCTTGATGTATTGACTCCTTCTATGAACTATGTGCCTGTTAGGGGGGAGAATCAAGTTGTTCATCCAGAAGAAGAAGATTCACAGTTCATAGTTCATGGTGTCAATGTTATTCCTACAGATGATGACAAGGAACAAAGTACTGTCAATGAAAACCAAGGTACTGTTGATGACAAGCAAGATACTGTTGACTTAGCTACTATAATCTCTGATGAAGATCAAGCTATTCAAGATGAACTCAATAGGATGATCTTTCAAGAAACACTTGCAAAATCCTATGAAGATGATCAAAGACGAGCCTATGAAGCAGAGAAGACAAAGGGAAAATCTACAAAACCATTTATCAGTACTTTGAACAACAGCACTTTGGATCCAAGTACTTTGGATCAAAGTACTGCTGCTCAATTTGAAAGTACTTCTGGGGGTCAATTCAAACACTTGGACAAATACTGATGATTAGCCTAGTCCATTCATGCCTCCTTTTGAAGAATCAGATGATGAGCTGCAAGAAGAAGGAATTTTCCCTGAACAAAGTCCTGATCTCACAAATTTGGAAGATGATCTTATTGTACCAACAACTCACACCTCAAGAGTACATAAGAATCATCCTGCAAATAAGATTATTGGTTCTCCTACTTCTGGTGTTCTTACAAGGTCCAAAGCTAAACGTATAACTAAGCCTCATAATGCTTTGCTTAGCTTTGTTTCTAAACAAAACAGGATGAACCATAAGGATCAACAGACTTGTTTGTTTGCTTGCTTCATCTCTCAAGAAGAACCCAAGAATATAGCTCAAGCTTTAACCAAAGAAAGCTGGGTTGAAGCTATGCAAGAAGAGCTTCTACAATTTAAGCTTCAAGAGGTTTGGGTCTTATGTGATTTACCTGATGGCATGAAGGTAATTGGTACAAGATGGGTCTTCAGAGTCAAAAGAGATGAAAGAGGTAATGTCATCAAGAAAAAGCAAGATTGGTTGCACAAGGATATAGACAAGAAGAGGGAATGGATTATGATGAGGTATTTGCTCCTGTAGCACGAATTGAAGAAATAAGATTATTCCTTGCTTTTGCCTCTTATATGGGATTTCCAGTTTATCAAATGGATGTCAAGAGTGCCTTTCTTTATGGCAAGATTACAGAAGAGGTTTATGTGGAAAACTAGAAGGGGGGTTGAATAGTTTACCCGTTTTTAGTTTAATTATCTTTTGAAACTTTCCGTTTAATCAAAGATATGAACACAAAGATAATATATAATATGCAAGTATAAAGAAAGAAACGATCAAACCATGACACGATTGTTTATCGTAGTTCGGCTACAAGGAACTCTATTTTCCTTGCCCTACGTCCACGCCCCGAGTATCCAACTCNATTACAGAAGAGGTTTATGTGGAAAACTAGAAGGGGGGTTGAATAGTTTACCCGTTTTTAGTTTAATTATCTTTTGAAACTTTCCGTTTAATCAAAGATATGAACACAAAGATAATATATAATATGCAAGTATAAAGAAAGAAACGATCAAACCATGACACGATTGTTTATCGTAGTTCGGCTACAAGGAACTCTATTTTCCTTGCCCTACGTCCACGCCCCGAGTATCCAACTCGAGAGTTTCTTTCACTAGTCAACAAGCTCCTTTCACCGGCGGAGAAAACCTTACACGTCGCTTACAAGTTTACCGACACTAAGCTAGATGTCGAGTTCTTTACCAAGGGTACAACCACTCCTGTTTGATTCTTTTACAAGGGTACAACCACTCCCGTCACACTATGTATTTTAAGGCCTAAAATACTAACCGATCAAAACTGAAAACACACAATCAAATGAAGTGTAAACTACACAAAGTCTACACGATGCTAAGCTAACAAGTCTTGCAACGTTGAGTTGAATACTTGTAACTTTATATGCACTTGTGAGCTTCTTTGCTACAAAAGAATCTTCACAACATTGAGATGTTAAAGGGTTAGATGAAAGATATGAATGTGTATGTGCAAAATATTATGAGAAGTGATAAAGGAAAAATTCTAGCTTATGGCTTGGTATTTAGAGCAAAACATTCAGCAGGCCTGGCGGATACGGCGGCACCCTCTTAAGGGTTCCGCCCGTGTACCCCCAGGATTCCGCCAGGTCTAACAGTGTGTTTTGCCATAACTTGCCAAACAATCCAAAGTCACATCAACTAAAGTCTTGGTCAAACACAAAGCTTGTGTAAGAAACCTATGGTGAGTCAAACACATAAACCTTGTGTAAGAAACCTATGGTGAGTCAAACACACAACCTTTCCTTAAATGTATGTTGACAAAACTTACCATAAATGGGATGTGACATTTCTATTATAAGAAATATAAAAATGTTGTGTTTTATATGAAATGTAAATGTAGCAAATGTCTAGTTATGCAAGTCTTTAAACTAAAATCATGTTTTACTAAAAACTAAAGTTTACACTTTGTCATTAACAAAACTTAGCAAAGATCGTAAAATATAAATAACGTTTTTAGGCGATATTTGTATTAACAATCTCCCCTTTTTGTTGATGACAAAACATAAACTTTGTTTTTAAGTAACTCACAAATTTTAGTGTTAAGACAAAAAAAAATGTTGTATCAAACTTGTTTTACTTAATTGATGAAAATCATTTTAAGTTACTAAGTTTAGATAACTTTCTCCCCCTTTTTGTCGAAACAAAAAGAAGAGTAGCGTAGCGGAACTATGCACTTGCTCCCCCTTGGTCAATACTCCCCCTAATAGGAGTGCCAAGTTGGGAAACATGGATTTTGAACCTACAAAAAAATGGTTAGTTGGTGATAACGATACATAATCAAGCATGTACTCACCACATATTATGAGAATATAATCAACCACAATCACAACTCATATATGATTAACCATCAATGAAAATAAGGTAGTAGTAGAAGATATCATTCCAAGTAAAATTTTGACTTTCTAAAGGTCAAAAGACAAGAGATGAAATTACACTCCTACTTCTAAAAAATAAAAATAAAAGTTAAAAAATAACCAAGAAATAAAAGAAAAATAAAATCCTACTTCTATAAGTATAAGACTTCCAACACTTCCTAAAATGGGGCAAAAGGCCTCCAAAAGGGCTCTAGGATTGGTTTGGATGGGAAAGGGCTTCCAAACGTTCTAGGATGTGTTGTGTGGCGAAGCGGGTCTCATTTTGAAATTGGTGAAGGAATGTTTTGATGCTCTCACCTAATTTAACCATTTGCTCACATTGTGAGCAAGTATGGTGATGAGTGGGTGGAAATGGGTCATTTGATGATGGTGGTGGAGGTAGCTTGGTTTCTTGGTTGGAGGATGGGTTTGAAATGGATTCAAGCAATGTGGTTTGCAAGTCCATTGCTTGATGGAGGTGGTTTTCGACCATTCTTTGAATTTCTTCATAAGAAGGAAGAAAAGACTCCAAGTGTGAATGTGGTGGACTCGGGTGATCAAGATTTTCAAAGTTGGGTTCTCCATATAGAGGACCATGGATGTCTTTGAAAATAGGGTGAAACAACAATGGTTTAGGTTGGTTGAAGGCTTGTTGTGGTGGTGGAATTTGATCAAAAGCCTCATTGTGGTCAAACAATGGGCTTGGTTTTTCATTTGTCAAAGGTGGTGAATTTGTTGATCTAGGTGGAAGATCATTAAGATCTTGGACAAATGGATGTGGTGATGTTGGAGGAGACCCAAATAACTCCATTGGTTCAAGTTGAGGTAGTGTTGATGGTGATGGGGTTTTGGATGTTTGGATTGGTGCACTTGGTGGAGTTGGGTCAATGGGTGATTTTGTTGGTGGTGGAGTAGTGTGCTCATTTGCTCCTTTGGGTGATGGAGTTGGGGATGCAAGGTTTAAAAAGTGTTCACTTTTGATGGGTTAGGAGAATTCATATGAAGATGAGGAGCTTAGGTTGATGGTTTGGTGTGAGCAAATCGGTTTGACACTAATTCAGGCGGTTCTCCGAATGGGTCGAGGTGGTTGAGAGGTAATTGTTGACTTTGTCATTGTCAAATTTTGGTTTTAGAGGCTTAAGAGAAAGGATGTTGATGGTGATGGTGTGATTTGAGGTGTTNGGTTGATGGTTTGGTGTGAGCAAATCGGTTTGACACTAATTCAGGCGGTTCTCCGAATGGGTCGAGGTGGTTGAGAGGTAATTGTTGACTTTGTCATTGTCAAATTTTGGTTTTAGAGGCTTAAGAGAAAGGATGTTGATGGTGATGGTGTGATTTGAGGTGTTCTAAAATGGTTAAATTTATAGGGTGGAAGAGCTGTTGGAGAGAGTGTTTGGATTTGATGTTTAACCATAGAAATTTTGAGGTTTCTAATGATTTGGGTGAGTAATGAAGGTTGTCAAATCACTTGGAAGTCAATCCAATGAAGGTGATGGAGTAAGAAGACAGAGATTTGCACTAAATGCTTAGTGGTCTTGTCAAATTGGTTGGGAGAATATGTTTCACGGATTGGAAGGATCCTTTGGAAGGGTTCCTTCCTTTATGTGTGAGGGTTCCTTGAGGTGGTTATGGGTTAAGTTGGTTTTTGGCGGGAAAGGGATTCCTATTGGTTTTAGGATCTTAGAATACTCCTAGTGATGTTATAAACTAACAAGGAATGAGTTTCTAATAAGCAAGGTTGATTTTAGGAAGTTTGGATTTCTAAAATTTTGAAAACGGAAAAAAAAAATTCTAGGCGGAATGGCGGAACCCTCGGATTACACGGGCGGAACCCAAATGAGGGTGCCGCCGTTTCCGTTGGGCCAATTCTGGGTTGCCCAGAAAAATACACTGGCGGAACCCTTGTGAGGGTGCCGCCAGTTCCGCCAGACCCAAAAATGGAGGCAGTCCACTATTTTGACTCGCAAGACGATTTTCAATTTTTCCGAAAACTCCTAAAAGTAAAAAATATAATTCATATCTGGTTAGGACTTTGACCGGGGGCTAGCGAATTTCACTATATTTAGTGAAATTTTCATAAACTTGAAAATTTGACAACATGCCAAATGTTATCATCCTGCATCAAAGTTAGTTAATACATGTTCCAAATTGTACCAAATATCCTACCAACCCATAAAAACATAACAAACATTGTTCAAATGACCAAATTGTTCAAATAGCACCTAGTGCCAAACACTCCTACACACCCGCACTCATTGACGGTCAATCTTCTTCTTGAGCTTGCCAAGGAACCTCCCAATGTTCTTGAACATCCCCTTCGTTTGCTTGAACTCCGCCGACTCATTAGGAATAGTTGGAAGTTGTGAAAGGTATTCTAGAGGTGGAAGCCTAGAGTTGGGCAAAGTCTCATCTTCACTCATTGAGTATGATGATGATGAGGTAGGAGGATGAGGTCGTTTGCCTTGGGTTTTGTAGACTCTGCTATCACTAAGTGGGACAAATGTGTGTGGGATGAGAGAGTAGTCTAGGCGAAGACCTCTAAGAGTTGGAGGAATTGGGGAGATGAACCTAAAGAGACGGGTCAAGAGCATTCCATACGGCATAGCCGTTGTGCCTTGCACGGGAATGTCAGCCATCCTCTTGGCCATGTAGTAGGCAAGGTTGAAGGGTTGCCTAACGGACAAGGAGTAGAGCATGTATCAAAGGCAAACATTAATGTAATCCCAGTTTCCTAGGGTGCTAATGACATTGGCTCTAAGGACTTCCTCCCATTTCTCGAATTGGGGCTTGAGTTCATTATGTTCCATTCCGTATGGATCCTTGTTAACCTCATTACCCGAACGGGTTCTCCTAGAGGTGGTGGTCCTAATGAAGAGGTGGTCACGGAGTACATCCTTTGACACAAGAGGTGTATCATAGGGATGGATGCGGTCAATGAGCGTGTCAAGAGTTGAGAGGGTATGCTTGTCGGTGTAGATGCAAGTACCACGGTTTGGGACACCTAGGATTTGACCAAACTCATCTAGGGTGAATGAGTAATCATGACCACTAGCCGAGAAATTTATAGACATACATCCATAATCATCGGAGGAGAGGTGGATGGAAGCATAGAACTCTAAAATGAACCTAGGGCAAATATGCTCGTTGATCTCTAAGAGACAATCAAAGTTAATGGCCCCAAATTCGGCGGGTAGGTTTGTGCCGGCTAGGAAGGATGGGTCAATGGTTCTATCCTCATGGACATATCTCTTTTCTAGAGATTTGAAGATGTTGATTTTGTTTTCGGTAAGGCCTTTGGTTTTGTGGTGTTTTGGAAGGTACTTAAGGGTGTCTTTGTGATCGTAATGAGTCACGGGAGGCATGATGATTCCTAGAAAAATAAAATACTACATTTTAGTCTATGTTAACGACTATTGCAATGTAGATTTTCTAGTGTGTGCCTATATGAAAACCATGTGGAGGTGCGGTTATCTTGACTCATTTTGATGCTTAAAACGTCTTTGTAGTGCAAGTTCTGTTGTAAAACAAAAGATAACCCAAACGCTCCTAGTTCAATGTAGCCTCGTTTGAATGTACCCGAAAATAGATATTGGTTATGTATTCCCTTTAGCATTCAAGAGACATTATGCAAGTGATGTTTTAAACATAACGTTTTGATTTTGTATTCACAATGTGAGACGAAAAAATATTTGTCCTATTTGTGAGAAATTTTTGCAAGAATTTGACATGGTGTTTTAGTAAACATGTTAATAGTTTATAAGAATGCAATTCCTAACTATGGGAAACATGATTAGTTTTGTTTCACACCTAAGTTTCTACATTAATTTCTCAAGTTAATGCATAACCCCAAGTTTTTGATTTTGTGCAAAAATAGAATTCCTAGACTCAGATCAGGAGTGTAATTATGTTTATTATACTTACAATGATGATTTGAGAGCAATGAGGATGGTTTCAAGATCAAAAGTTCGTGGGTGAGGATGAGTGAATAGTGGCAGTTTGTAAATGATGGGTGGAAAAGGGGGTTTGGTTTAATATAAACAACTAAAAAGTTCTGCAGACCGGCGGAAACGGCGGAACCAAAAGGAAGGTTCCGCCCGTTTGGGTTGAGGGTTCCGCCGGATCTGCTGAGAAAAAGCTTGATGGTTTGTTTTGATTTTGTCTAATGTTTTAGGACTACAAGGTAAGTTCCATAAGTCCTAAGCCTAACCTAAGAAAGTTAAATGGTTCTCGTTTAAGGGGTTGTGTGAGAATGTCGGCTATGTTGTCTTCGGAAGAAACTTTCTCGATTGAGATGTTTCCTTTTTGGATATTATCACGAAGAAAATGATGACGGATTTAGATATGTTTGGTTCAGGAATTTTGGACGGGATTTTTACTAAGATTTATGGCTCCTTTGTTGTCGCAAAGGATAGAGATGTCGTTTAATTGAATTCCGTAGTCGACAAGAGCTTGCTTCATCCAAAGAGCCTGTTGACATGCCTTTCCGGCCGAAACGTATTCGGCTTCCGTTGTTGAGATAGCGAGAGCTGTTTGCTTCTTAGAGAACCATGAGGTGAGACAATGTCCAACAAAAGTACAAGTACCATTTGTGCTTTTTCTATCAACATAGTCACCGGCATGATCCGAGTCGGCATACACTATGGTATCCATTCCCGTTCCTTTGGGATACCATAATCCTAAGTGTGTAGTGCCCTTAATGTTTCTGAAGATCCTTCTAACGGCTTCAAGATGAATTACTTTAGGATCTTCTTGAAAATGAGCACATAGACAAACACTAAACATAATGTCGGGTCTACTAGCCGTTAGGTAAAGTAGACTTCCAATCATACCCCTATATTTAGTGCTATCTACGGATTCACTTTCCTCATCCTTGATAAGTTTAGTTTCCGTGGACATGGGCGTTTTGATTGGTTTAGAATCTTCTAATCTAAATTTCCTAAGCATGTCCCTAATTTACTTAGATTGGTTAAAGAAGATACCATCTTCTAGTTGTTTGATTTGGAGTCCAAGGAAAAAGTTGAGTTCTCCCATCATACTCATTTCAAACTTGTCATGCATGATTTTTGAGAAATCATCGCATAATTCTTGACAAGTTGATCCGAGTATAATGTCATCAACATAGATTTGGACTATGATAATATGTGAATCTTTCTTCTTAGTGAAGAGAGTATTATCAACTAAGCCCATGATATACCTATGGTCAACTAGGAAGGTCTTGAGTCGATCATACCAAGCTTTTGGAGCTTGCTTAAGTCCGTATAAAGCCTTTTTAAGTTTATAGACATGATTCGGTTTTTTCAAAATCAATGAAGCCCGGTGGTTGAGCAACATATACTTCTTCATCTATGAAACCGTTTAAGAATGCACTTTTGACGTCCATTTGAAAAATTTTAAAGTTGTGTGCACATGCGTATGCAAGTAAGATTCTAATTGACTCGAGCCTAGCTACCGGAGCAAAAGTTTCATCGTAGTCAATGCCTTCTTGTTGGTTATATCCTTGTGCCACTAGCCTAGCTTTGTTTCTAGACACAACATCATTTTCATCCATTTTATTTCGAAAAACCCATTTTGTACCAATTATAGTTTGACTCTTAGGTTGAGGAACTAATGTCCACACATCATTCCTAACAAATTGGTTTAACTCTTCTTGCATGGCTACAACCCATGACTCATCTTTAATGGCTTCGTTAATGTTTTAGGTTCAATGGTTGACACGAAACAAAAGTAGTTACTTTCATTTTGGGCTTTAGACCTTAACGTTCTCTCATTAATTTTACCTATGACATTATCTAATGGATGACTTTTGGACTCTTTAAAATTAACAATTTCTTTGTTTGGTGGTTCTTCTTCCTTGTCATTTTCTATGGTGACTTGATTTTCCATAGCTTGACTTTCAACTAAGTAATCATCTACCAAAGGTGATGTCTTAGAGGGAGGTGGACTCTCGTCAAATGTTACGTTCAACGATTCCTCGACTCTTAAGGTTTCTTTGTTTAAAACAATGTAAGCCTTACTATTTTGTGAATATCCAAGAAATACACCTTCATAAGACTTTGGGTCAAATTTGGTGAGGTAATCCTTGGTGTTAAGAATAAAGCATTTACTCCCAAACACTCTAAAGTGTCCTAATGTAGGCTTTTTACCTTTATATAGTTCATAAGGAGTTTTTTTTAAAAATGGTCTAATTAAGACTCGATTAAGAATGTACGTTGATGTGTCAACGGCGTTACACCAAAACTTTTGTGGAATGTTTTGTTCGTTAAGCATTGTTCTACTCATCTCTTGCAAAGTCCGGTTTTTACGTTCTACTACACCATTAGATTGAGGAGTACGTGGAGCCGAAAAGTTATGAGTAATACCATTTTTATCACAAAAGTTTCCAAATTGAAATTCATTATCAAATTCACGACCGTGATCCGTTCTAATAGACACAATATTAGACCCTACTTGATTTTGAATTTTCTTACTTAGAATCTCAAATTTTTCAAAAGCTTCATTTTTACTTTTCAAAAATTTTGTCCAAGTATACCTTGAATAATCATCCACTATTACCAAAGTATAGAAGTTGCCTCCATAACTTTGTATAGCGGATGGACCAAACAAATCCATATGCAAAAGTTCTAGACACCTAGATGTAGAAACCATATTTTTAGCCTTATGGCTATTATGGACTTGTTTACCGACTTTGCAAGCATCACAAAAGTGTTGGTCGTATTTCAACTTAGGTAGGTTTCGAACTAAGTCTTTGGAGGAGAGGTTTTGAATTAGTCTCATATTAGCGTGTCCTAAACGTCTATGCCATAAAGTTGAGGATTCATCTAATGAGGTAAGACAAAGTTTGTCTTTAGATGTTTGATCCAATTTCATGACATATACGTTGTTCTTAAGGACACCTTTGGCTATGGTTATGCCATCTTTAAGTATCTTACTTCCATTTTCACTAATAAGGACGTTATACTTATTACGGAAAAGTTGACTAATACTAAGAAGATTAAAACCTAGGTTATCAACATGAGCTACATCATCTATAAAAAGGGAGTCATGAGAGATTGTACCTTTTCCGATGATTTTGCTCTTAGCTTTACTACCAAACGTAACATTACCTCCATCACATTGGTGATATGTTGAGAAGAGGCTTTTGTTACCCATCATGTGCCTTGAACAACCGCTATCTTTAATCCATTCATCCGGCTCCAAACATAATTTAAGGCACACCTATTTTATAACATTTGGTCCCCAATTTCTCATGGGTCCATTTTGGTTAAGCAATCCATTAATTTGACTCAAGTATGAAAATAGAGCATAGGGGTTCCATGACATGTAGTTTAGAGTTTGGTAATGTCCAGGAGTGTTTTGGTTCCAAACATGTTGGTAGCTTGGTCGTGGATTGTAGTTACTTTTTGGAAAGGGGTGTTTGGGAAAAGGTGTCTTAGGTTTCGGTTGAGTGGTTTTAGTTCTAAATTCATTTTTGTCAAGTCCTACTCCAGTTTTAACAGCAGGTTTTGTTTCATTTTTGTATGTGACTTTAACAAATTTTGAACGGTTCGATGTGGAAGCCATTTTTGCTGATGCAGACCTGGCGGAACTTTTGGGTTCAACGGGCGGAACCTTGTTTTGGGTTCCGCCTGTTCAGCGGGCTGCTGTAGCAATTTTGCTAGTTTCTTGTTTCGTTTGATCTTTCGAAGTTTCTAATTTCATAAATCCTAAACCTTTTTTATCAAATGATGATTTTTGAAGCTTCATAATTTCATCCGCACAAGAAATGCTTTTATCAAACTTCTTAAACTTTGTGGTTTGTTTTATTAGATCATCTTGAGTAACTTTTAGTTTCTCAATTTGGAGTTTAGCTCTTCACATGATTTACATAATGTGTCAACACTTTTACTCTTTTCTAACCTTTTAGCCTTTTCTTTTAACTCATAAACTTCATTTTCCAAAAACTCCGTTTTAGTTTTCAAAAATTTATTTTTGTTTATGATTTTTAGGCTTAGTTCACAAAGTTTGTTATATTCTTTTTGTAAGGTGTCATCATCAATGGGCGAACAAGATGAGTCAGAGAGTACCTCATTTGAGTCATGAGCCATGAGAGCAACATCATCATTTTTTGGCTCATCGTCATCTTCTTCATAGTCACTCCAAGTGCCGCTTACAAAAGCTTGTTGTGATTTGCCTTTGGGCGGTTTTAGGCATTCTCCTATTAGATGACTTGTGTCTCCACACCTATAGCATTTTCTTTCAACTCTTCCTTTCTTATCATCGCGATCTTTCGAAAGATTTTCTTGTCATCTTTAGGTTGCCTTACAAATTTTCCTCATCTACGAAAGAACTTCTTGAAGTCTCTAACGGCCATGGCATATTCTTCATCATCATTATCGGAACTAGATTCTTCATCATCACTTGATTGGACTCTAGCTTTCAAGGCAATAGACTTGACTTTTTCCTTCTTGGCTTTAACTATTTCCGAATCTTTTTCCATTACCATTTCCTGAACTTTGAGGTTTCCAATTAGCTCATCAAGTGACATGCTTGAAAGATCCTTGGATTATTCAATTGCCGTCACTTTTGCTCTCCACTTCGGATGGAGTGCTCTAAGGAATTTCCTGACAAAATTCTTGCTACAAAAAGATTCATCAAGTGCTTTAAGTGAAGTAATAATAGTGTTAAACTTAGCAAATGCACTATCAATACTTTCATCCTCGGGAATAACAAATTGTTCATATTGTTGAATGAGAATATCAATTTTGTTATCCTTAACTTGTGAGTTCCCTTGATGTGTGACTATTAAAGATTGCCAAATTTCTTTAGCGGTTTTACACATAAAGACTCTTTCATATTCTTTCTTAGGCAAAGCATTATATAACATCATTTAGCTTCATTATTCTTAGCAATCAATTTCTTTTAATCTTCATCTTTAGTGTTTGTAACCGTATTATCACCATCAACAATTATAAACCATAAATCTATATCTTTAGATTTCATGTAAGTTTCAAATCAGTTTTTCCAATAGATAAAACCATTTGCTTCAAAAAGTGGTGGTCTATGCATAGATTGCCCTTCTTTGTAATTTTCAAAATCCATGGATCGTTTCAAGTTTTAAAACACAATATATTTTAAAAACTTGAGTAATGTAGCTCTTGATGCCAATTGTGGAAAACTTGAAGGGGGTTGAATAGTTTACCCGTTTTTAGTTTAATTATCTTTTGAAACTTTCCGTTTAATCAAAGATATGAACACAAAGACAATATATAATATGCAAGTATAAAGAAAGAAATGATCAAACCATGACACGATTGTTTATCGTGGTTCGGCTACAAGGAACTCTATTTTCCTTGCCCTACATCCACGCCCCGAGTATCCAACTCGAGAGTTTCTTTCACTAGTCAACAAGCTCCTTTTACCGGCGGAGAAAACCTTACACGTCGCTTACAAGTTTACCGACACTAAGCTAGATGTCGAGTTCTTTACCAAGGGTACAACCACTCCCGTTTGGTTCTTTTACAAGGGTACAACCACTCCCGTCACAATATGTATTTTAAGGCCTAAAATACTAACCGATCACAACTGAAAACACACAATCAAATGAAGTGTAAACTACACAATGTCTACACGATGCTAAGCTAACAAGTCTTGCAACGTTGAGTTGAATACTTGTAACTTTATATGCACTTGTGAACTTCTTTGCTACAAAAGAATCTTCACAACAATGAGATGTTAAAGGGTTAGATGAAAGATATGAATGTGTATGTGATGCATGGTTTTGTAACCTTACAACAGGTTTAACCTCTCGAAGGATCTCAAGAGGCTTACAACCCCACCAGGCACTGTACCTGACCGATGTAGTATAGGATAGTGGTAAGTACGGGGGATTGATCGTTCTCTCACAGGGAATAGTGTTCGTTAGGATAGAAAAACTACTCTAATAGGTCTAAGGGTGGAAGGAAGATTCTTTTTGTATTTTTATATTTTATGGAAAGCAAGTAAAATCTCAGTTTTGGAAGAAGGGCGGAATTAGTTGCTAGTCAACTAACCCAAGTTTACTACTTATGCAAATTAAAATAAATAAAAATCTAAACTATGGTGGTTGTGAAAACAATATGGTGAAAAGTTGTGTTTACTTAGATTTCCTTACTCCCTAACTATCTTTTACCGGTTAATTGATA